>MU715518.1:70031-100215 GCA_026770625.1 Nicotiana glauca
GTTTGTCGATGTTATAATCTGCTACAATTTGCCTTTATGGCAGGATATTGTGAAATAGTATTGGAGTTACAACTGTCAGATATCGCATGGTGCAGAGGTTTAGGATTGAATCAGTATTTCAAACGTTGACAGTTCGAGAAAGACGACCTTCGTAAAAGTTTAAAGTCAGTAACAAATTGTGGATTCAAGTTCCAGTAAGATACATTTTATTAAGGCAACAACTGAGCAGCAAAAGATGAGAAAACATGTGGGAAGTGTCAGGCGGAGTTTTGAACTTCTAAAGGGCCAGGTATAAGAAGCGTAGGTCGAGCGACTGATTAAATGAGCGAGTTTGCGCAAAGTGGGAGAGTGGCGGAGCTGTATAGGGCTTAGTAGTAGGATGACTACGCTCCTATGGAGAGTTTGGAATGATCTGGGATTTTAGCGACGGGCAATTGAAGTCTGCAGGTTTAATTCGAAGCATGGGTTGTTATACGGCAGGAGATTTGATATAACGGGACGGAGCTTCTTGAACGAAGAAGGATATAACATAACTTTGAATTGGAATAATATTGTTGCATATTTAATTGATGTCCACGAGGGATAATGGACTTTTGCAGCTAGAGAGTGAACTCGGACTCAGGATGGGTTATTGATGTCGTATTGATCGTACCTCATGCAGCAGCGTTGGAAGATGCCGGGTATTGAATTCTACAGGTGGGTTATCTCCTCGTGAGCAGGTTAGCAGTCGCGTGGTTGGCAAAGCTTCTGCAAGGAATTATATTGGTTATCCAACAAGGAGATCGGTCGTGCGAATGTGGATGATGATTCAAAATATGAGAGATGGGGATTTACAGAAAGATTCCAAGAATTTGCGGCGGATGATTGTGCAAGGTTATGGCAATAAGAGGTAAAGTATTCGGGTGAATTCCAGTGTTGTATGTTAATGGCTTCAAGCTAAGTGGGAGAGCCCCACCGTTTATGATTTGGGTTGCATGGTTAGCTACTTGCGAGGTTTCTTGTTAATAATATCTTGATGGGTTATCTCAGCTTCGGAAAAAAAGACCATAAGTGGTGAATTGAGTAGAATTGTGGAATGCATGCTATGGTTGGCCTTGTTGGCTCATGTTCGAACTAAGGAAAAGATTTAGGATTTATGCCTCGTATAGATGCAGGTTTCAGAGGAAGTGATTTCGCCGGGTGCTTCGCCGAGAGAGTATTCGTGTGTTATAAGATCTGTGGAGTGAGTTATATTCGGGACCAAGTCAGAGCGGGTGGCTCTCAGTAACGGTCCTAGAGAATTCAAGAGGTAAAGTATGGTGCCTAATGATGTCGACCTTATAGGTACAATTAGGAATCAATCTTTGTAGCAGCTTATGAGAAGAGGCACGGAATGTTCCGGGATGTTTGTCTTGTGATGTAGCAATTGGGAGGTACAAAATGGTTTGTAGGATTTGAGACAGCATGGTCTCGTGGTTCAAGGTCACTCGGGGTGAGTTTAGACGGAGTATGTTATGTGTTGGATGGGGTTAGTATCATTTTCTAAGGCAAGCAAGGATAAACTGGAAGAAGGTAGAATGATTAGCCATAGTTGAATTGGCATACTGGGGCCAGCGATCAGTTCATTCAGCGTGATCAAGTTGTGTGTATGATTTTTGGCGGTACGTGTGAGGCTTGTAGGCCGCCGTAGTTGCTGTTATTCAGAAGCATTCTTCTATTATGGCTTGTTAAGTGGAAGCAGATTCCGGAAGGACTATGGTGGCCTGGACCACTACTTAGAGATTTGCACATCCTACGGTTATGGGAATTTACCTGTGTGTTGCTATGATTCTCCCGAAGTGAGTTAAGTGAAAAGTTCGTATATGATGAAGTGTTAAAATATTAATGATTTCGGAGTTATGATGAAAATCGTGTTCTATCATATATTAGCACGTTGGGTGCAGTGACTAGCATAGAAATTCGAAGTGAGGGTTAAGGTTGTAGTTTGGTGCTGGTAAGGATGTCACGGGCTCGGATGAGCAAGGAAAGGGGTAAATGATTAAAGTAAATTGGTGTTGCTTTCAGTGCCACCTGAGATCGATGTTTTGTGAAAAAGGCTTTGCATCCTGGTTAAGGGTTCTTGATCGCTTTTCAGCGTTAGTGCGTCTGGTGGATTAGATGGGCGAACCCGTTATTTATTTCGGAAAATTTTGGGAGCGTGTCCCACGGGAAGATTGTATAAGTGCGACATATAGTCACTTGATTGGCTAAAGATTTGAACCAAGTAAGGGGATTGTGGTAATATCATTAATTTGAGAATTTATGCCTCAAGAGCACTCTGTTTATTGGGTTATGAACTAAGGAGGTTGCTCCGATGATGATGGTTGTTCTTATGTGTTATGAGGAAAAGTGAGTTACTATGGACCTTTGGAAGGTTATTAGCCAAGTTGGTGCAATCAGAAATCGGCTTGAGATCAGTGGATTGATTTACATGTGAGCAGGGCTTTATATCAGGCCAGTTGTGTATGTTTCGGCGAGAGTTCCTTATGGATGGACAGTCGGGGGTGTTATTTTGTCATCAGCTATTCTAGATAATGATGTATTATGCCGTATGAGTTGTGAAACGGCTTGGTAAATTCTTATGTGTCGACGCCCCCTTTTTCCTCACGAAATCGGATTCACGACATTCGGGAGGACAACTCTTATCCCGTTTGGAAATTGGGTTTTAGGAGTTTGGAGAGTCTCCACTTAATAATTATAGTGCATTAGGACACTTTTAGAAGAATTAAAGATGCAGACCAGAGTTTTGGGTAAGGGCTTGAAATTATCTCGAGGGGAAGGTGTTAGGCACCCCTCAAGATCCACTAGTGTGGTTCCCGGCCATGCTACAATTGTGACTTTAAATGCAAATACGAATAAACTAACAAGTATAACAGGAAGTACAAAAAGTTTAAAAGAAGTGCTGAAATTCAGAAAGGGAGCAGTTTAGTTGTAAAAGAAATGTGCAAGTAGAGGGAAGAAGTCAAGCAATTAGTGCAAGCAAACCAAAACTCGTGTGAGAAACAGAAGTTGAAAGTGCAGCAGCTTTTAAAGTTCTAAAAAAATTGTTAAACTAATAAAAGGAGAGGGGAATCCTAGGTTTATACATTACATGGATCATTCGCACAACACTGGTACCAAATTGTACACATAATGTTATCGTGTAATCATCATCTCCATGTCTACCTTTCCCACCCCGTTAAGGTATTAAAGCGCGGAACGGTATCATTTACTTATCGCATGCTACTACCCGTCCCAATCCTATCAGTCCCGGGGTATTAGGACTTCTAATCGTAAAAGGAAAGAAAGGGATGGAGGCCTTTGTGGAGTTTAAAGGATAAAATTCTAGCTCGACATTCAAAACAAGTATCAAATAAAGGGAAGAATAAACAAGCAAATAAGGCTCAAATAAACCCCAGAAATCAAATAATCATATAGTTCAGCATGCCTTGACAAATACTGATTTGGTCTTAGATTAAAATTAAGCAGTGAGCGGACTGGTTCAACACATATATTTGGATAGAAAGTCTGCATTAGGCAACTCGGATACAGTTGTCAGAGATTAAGGCATTGAATTAGTCGTGAGTTGATTTAAGAAAGTATTGATTTTAGAAGATGATTATGTAGAAGAGCCTTGAAGAAAAGGGGTATGCTGCAGACGTTTAGAAACTAGTTCAAAAGGGAAAACAAACTGCCTAATTGTGGTTAAACACAAAAAAAAAATTGAAAATTCCAGAAGGGACAGAGTTATCTAAAGAAAAGAGTGAGTTGCGGAACTGTTTTAAAACGACGAGTTCAAAAGACAGGAATTGAGTTGGAAAACGCGTTTAGGTAGAATATTAGAAAGAAGGAGTTTCAGAAAAGATATGCCAGTTAAAGAAATAGATTTTAGGGAAAAGTATACACTGATTTGAAACAAGTTTTATTAGAGACTACGTTTTGGAAAATATGTACTGACTTAGGCGTATAAGAAACGGCTAATCAATTGCTACTGCTATTAAACATGCTAAGCGAGTTTGATTCAAAAGAAGCTCCTATGGACATGATATCTACAAGTTATTGATTATCGAACTTGTTATTAAGCTTGTGGACGGGTGCTTGTTTATTAAACCTAAAGTTTGCCTAATGTCATGCGTATGCACATCCTATAGGCATGACACCTATAAATTTGCAGAAAAATAACTCCTATCGGCAGGATTTCTATATGCATAATTGCAGAAAGTGAGTGTTAAGTCGTATAGACATGCTTTCTATGTGATTAAAATAGTCCTATAGGCAGGATCTCTAGATGGTTAAATAATAAAGTCCTAAGATCATGATTTCTACCCTTTTGATGAAAGAAAGTAAAGACCGCTCCCACATCGCTTTACTATACTCCTCGAGTTTATACAAGTTATTACAGAATGTAGAAAAAATACATCGGAGGCTAACAGCTAGATCCGGGCAGCCTAATTCAACCTTAATGTCTAATAATATGCGATTGAGCCACTTCCGGGATCCAGATTTCCAAAGCCTTCTCTTTATCCAGGGTGTTTCAAAGTTCCAAGGAATCTCAGGGATTCCCGGCATTGCTTACACCAAAGATACTATTAGAATAGAAACAGTGCAGTGTGGAAGAGCCAACTCTCAGGCATCCAAGTTCAGAGGGAGCTCAGGGGGTCCCAAAGCATGGCTTGCAAGAGAGGGGCAGAACTTAATAGCTAAGAGTAAGTGCAAAGTGAAAGGGGGATTGGGGAGCCATGACAGGTTGTGGTCATACCTAGCCACAAAGTAGGCTGGCACACCCCTGACCACCTGCTTGGTCAAACACATTAAGAGCATACCCTTGAAGGTCATACCAGGGTCTGGACAGTGATTAGGACACTACCAGACCCAAGTCTAAAGCTCAAAAACACATAAAGGGGGAAAGGGAATAGAAACTAATTGAGTTTGGGATTCAAAGAATCTAATCCAGAATCGTGGACAACAATATTAGAGTGTTGTCATGCCCTGAACCATAACTCACATATAAAGGGATATGAGGGTTTGGGATTCATAAAGTATCAAATTCATGACAAGCAACTGAAAGGATGCATACATAATTTAAATACTGAATTACAAAGGAAAGGGGGAACATGTTACAATATGCTAGAAACAAATGTCAACTAAAAGAATTGGACAGAAGTGGGCAGAAGTAAACACATTGTGGTGGAGACATGTAAACTAACTGAGACATACAAGTAGTGAAGCAAAAGAGTGCAGGAGAAAGTAGAGTAAACAAAGTCCACCGCAGCACAAGTAAAAGAGAGAGAGTTTTTAAGTGAGAGTGACTTGTGAACTCAGAATGCGTTCTGTGTTCTTTTGTGTTCAAAGAGAAGGGAGGAGAGTATTTATAGTTTGGAACCAGGCAGGGAACAAGGTAAGAAAATAACCATGTATCAATTAGAATCAATCAGTAGCAGAAAATCCCTTTAATTGAGGAATTCAAATTTGAACGGTAAAGGGCAAGAGTTATTTAAGTAAGGAGATCAAGTAATCATATTATGCATAGCATACAAATAAAGGGTAAATACATAGGGGTTTTAAATAAGGAAAGAAAATTTTGAAATACACGGTCAAGTAAATAAGGTAAGGACAAAGTAAGTCAATGGGTACATAGTAAATCAGGGGATCGGGGATTCAAAATTGCCCCTGAACCAAGTCAGAAATAGGGGAATCGAAGGGTTAAAAAGAGTTTTCAAATCAAACAAGGAAAGAATCAATCATGCTTACACAAGGAAGTCTGAAATTAGTCCCGAATCTATGGCTATTTTAGAGGGACATTCAGCCTGTATAAAGAGCGCACAAACATTAGGCATGCGAGGTTAAACCAATTTAGAGATGAGAACCAGACAAAACACATAGCAGATAACCTTAGAAGAAACATTCAGAAACCTCAAAAGAAACCAAGATTCCTGACATGCAAGTTCTAGAATGTCACAAAAGTTCACAGAGATATGCAGACATGCACAAATAGAGACAAGAGAAAACCACGAGCGTTAAGATAAAGGTAGGCAAGAACATGATCAGCAGAACTTTAGAAACAACATTAAAGCATGAGCCTGAACACATATAGCAAAAAGAGTCAACAACCTAGGCTAGCATGTGAACACAGAATGTAAAAGAATCTCTGTAGAAATCCGATAAGAAACAAGAGAACAGCCTCGAACATAATAGGAAATAAAACAACGAGCATAAACACACATAAAGGAGAGTAAAAGAATCAGAAAACATTTTAGGAGCCATTTTTAGAAAACCATAAAATTGATTTGAACAGTTTTGAAAGAGGAAATTTGGGGAAAAAACTCTAAAATGTTACCAACAGCATAGATCTAGCACAGATCTAAAAGAATAAACGAAAAAGAACCTCGAATAGTCTAGGGCTTCTGAGAACCCTAAAGGACGAGAAAGGCTTGGAAGTCACGAGAACAGATCTGAGTTGATAAGGTTGAATCCAGGCTCAAGAGGCTAAGATACGCCGGAGCAAGGCCAGAAACGGCCAAAGAATCTCGAATCGACCAAGGTCTGGATGAAGACCCTTGAGGTCTAGCCTCGAATCTTTAGTGAGCAGGAGTGTGGTAGCAGTAGGTGGTGAGTAGAGGTCGTCCATGGTTAGATTAGCCATGGATTCCAGTGATTTGAGGTCGAAGAGGGGGTAGGCGGCTATTAGGGTTTCAAGTGGGTGAGAGCATTTGAGAGAGACGGGGGATTAGAGGCGGCGGTCTTTGAGAGAATGGGGAGGGTTTGGGGGGTCGTTTAGAATTAAAAATGGTAAGGGGGAGCCTGGGCTGTTGATCAAAATGATCAACGGCTCAGATTAAAAGGGACACGGGCCGGTTCGGGTGATTGGGTGTTGGGTCGGGTGGATTAGGAAATTGGGTTAGGGTATTGGGTTCAATTTGGGGCTGATATTGGGGCCCAATTTCGATTAAAATTGAAATGCAAAAAGGGCTAACTTTTAAATAGCCATTTTTCCCTTGTTTAATTTATAAAAAATAGCAAAATAATTTCTGGAAGTAAATCAAACATGCTAAAATGATTAATAATATATAATTATCAAATTAAAAATACTGGAGTCAATTTTATAAATATAATTACAATTAAATCTTAAAAGGGGCTAATATTGTAATTATGTGCAATTTAATTTTAAAAAATACTAAATAAATTTGTAAAAAAATATGCAAAAATCATGTTAGCCATATTTTGGTGTAAATATGAGAATAAAAAATAGGTTGTCCACCAAAATGATAACTTTGGGAATAATTATTGGTTTTTATGGTATAAAAATAGGCAATAAATTGGTTTAAAAATCATTAAAATTTTGGTAAAGTACCAAAACTCTTGTGTGTGCTCATATATGTTATTTGAAAGTATTTTGGGTATAAAAAATACTTAGGAAAAAATTGGGTATCAACAGCTTTCCCTCTTTATCCGGGAAGGATGAAAGAGTTGTCGGGTAAAGATATAATGGCCAATTTTGACCGAAAGCGGTGATTTGAAAAGAATTTGACCGAGCTCTGATTTCTGAGCTACCTACATATCTCTCGTTTTACAGGAATTAGGTCGTATGTGATTGAGTTTGGGATTCAAAGAATCCAATCCAGAATCATGGACAACAATATTAGAGTGTTGTCATGCCCTGAACCATAACTCACATATAAAGGGGTATGAGGATTTGGGATTCATAAAGTATCAAATTCATGACAAGCAACTGACAGGATGCATACAGAATTTAAATACTGAATTACAAAGGAAAGGGGGAACATGTTACAATATGCTAGAAACAAATTTCAACTAAAAGAATTGGATAGAAGTGGGCAGAAGTAAACACATTATGGTGGAGAAATGTAAACTAACTGAGACATACCAGTAGATAAGCAAAAGAGTGCAGGAGAAAGTAGAGTAAACAAAGTCCACAGCAGCATAAGTAAAAGAGAGAGAGTTTTTAAGTGAGAGTGACTTGTGAACTCAGATTGCGTTATGTGTTCGTGTGTGTTCAAAGAGAAGGGAGGAGAGTATTTATAGTTTGAAATCAGGCAGGGAACAAGGTAAGAAAATAACCATGTATCAATTAGAATCAATCTGTAGCAGAAAATCCCTTTAATTGAGGAATTCAAATTTGAACGGTAAAGGGCAAGAGTTATTTAAGGAAGGAGATCAAGTAAGCATATTGTGCATAGCATACAAATAAGAGGTAAATACATAGGGGTTTTAATTAAGGAAAGAAAATTTTGAAATACACGGTCAAGTAAATAAGGCAAGGACAAAGTAAATCAATGGGTACGTAGTAAATCAGGGGATCGGGGATTCAAAATTGCCCCTGAACCAAGTCAGAAATAGGGGAATCGAAAGGTTAAAAAGAATTTTCAAATAAAACAAGGAAAGAATCAATCATGCTTCATAAGGAAGTCTGAAATTAGTCCCGAATCTATGGTTATTTTAGAGGGACATTCAGCCTGTATAAAGAGCGCACAAACATTAGGCATACGAGGTTAAACCAATTTAGAGATGAGAACCAGACAAAACACATAGAAGATAACCTTATAAGAAACATTCAGAAACCTCAAAAGAAACCAAGATTCCTGACACGCAAGTTCTAGAATATCATAAAAGGTCACAGAGATATGCAGACATGCACAAACAGAAACAAGAGAAAACCACGAGCGTTAAGACAAAGGCAGGCAAGAACATGATCAGTGGAACTTTAGAAACAAAATTAAAGCATGAGCCTGAACACATATAGCAAAAAGTAAGTCAACAACCTAGGCTAGCATGTGAATACAAAATGTAAAAGAATCTCTGTAGAAATCCGGTAAGAAACAAGAGAACAACCTCGAACATAATAGGAAATAAAACAAGGAGCATAAACACACATAAGGGAGCGTAAAAGAATCAGAAACAATTTTAGGAGCCATTTTCAGAAAACCCTAAAATTGATTTGAAAAGTTTTGAAAGAGGAAATTCGGGGAAAAACTCTACAATGTTACCAACAGCATAGATCTAGCACAAATCTAAAAGAATAAACGAAAAGGAACCTCGAATAGGCTAGGGCTTCTGAGAACCCTAAAGGATAAGAAAGGCTTGGAAGTCACGAGAACGGATCTAAGCTGATAAGGTTGAATCCAGGCTCACGAGGCCAAGATACGCCGGAGCAAGGCCGGAAACGACCAAAGAATCTCAAATCGACCAAGGTCTGGATGAAGACCCTTGAGGTCTAGCCTCAAATCTTCAGTGAGCAGGCGTGTGGGAGCATTAGGTGGTGAGTAGAGGTCGTCCATGGTTAGATTATCCATGGATTCCGGTGATTTGAGGTCGAAGAGGGAGTAGGCGGCTATTAGGGTTTCAGGTGGGGGAGAGCGTTTGAGAGAGATGAGGGATTAGAGGTCGCGGTCATTGAGAGAATAGGGAGGGTTCGGGGGGTCGTTTAGAATTAAAAATGGCAAGGAGGAGCCTGGGTCGTTAATCAAAATGATCAACGGCTCAGATTAAAAGGGACACCGGCCGGTTCGGGTGATTGGGTGTTGGGTCAGGTGGATTAGGGAATTGGTTTCAATTTGGGGCTGAGATTGAGGCCCAATTCCGGTTAAAACTGAAATGCAAAAAGGGCTAACTTTTGAATAGCCACTTTTCCCTTGTTTAATTTATAAAAAATAGCAAAATAATTTCTGGAAGTAAATCAAACGTGCTAAAGTGATTAATAATACATAATTATCAAATAAAAAATACTGGAGTCAATTTTATAAATATAATTATAATTAAATCTTAAAAGGGGCTAATATTGCAATTATGTGCAATTTAATTTTAAAAAATACTAAATAAATTTGTAAAAAATATGGAAAAATCATGTTAGTCATATTTTGGTGTAAATATGAGAATAAAAAAATAGGTTGTCCACCAAAATGATACCTTTGGGAATAATTATTGGATTTTATGGTATAAAAATAGGCAATAAATTGGTCTAAAAATCATTAAAATTTTGGTAAAGTACCAAAACTCTTGTGTGTGCTTATATATGCACATATATATTATTTTGAAAGTATTTTGGGTATAAAAAATACTTAGGAAAAAATTGGGTATCAACATTATGTGTTGAGGTTTCGCATGGCGATGATGTTATGTGAGCAGAATGGCTCTTGAGATTCAGATCTTGTATCGCACCTCAGTTGTGCTTGAGTTTTGTAGCCTATAGCGCTATGTGTTTTCTCAGGGATGGTATTATGCATTTAGCATGCTTGCGATCGAAATTCAATATTTTTATTGTAATGAGCAGATTAGCTCGAAGTGCAATCTCCTTATGTGAGATCTATGTGTGGATCGGGTGGCACGCCGCCATGGGTATGTTATTTGGATTGGGTTGCGCACCGCAATAGTGTGATGTCGAGTCTGGTTTTCTATATGCTATTTTTGTGTGTTTCGCCTCATATCTTCTAAGGAAAGTCCGTATTAGCGGGGGGGTTAGGTAATTCCTTCCAGAGTTCGATTTCCTGTTGGTGTCGTGTTCGGATTGGTGGCCTATTGGCACATTGTGGCGTCATATGAGACTTTTGATTGCATTCGGAATGGCTTATTGCCTGAGCAATTCGTACTGGGTGAGACAAGATGATGGGATTTAAGATCAGTGCAACCTGATTATATGAAGTATATTAAGGAGCAAAGGTCATTATTAGGTTCAGAATGTGGTAATATTTCTTGTCAGAAGTATAGACTCAATGATTTATTGACTCGGTAGTTGATTATGAATTTGGGCACATCTCATCCGTCGTGGCGGTATCGTAAGAGTTGGATTAAGACTTGCGTATGTCATGAGGTGCAATGGGAGCATCTGATTCGTTGAATTTTGGCTAAGTTGATCAGAAAATATTATCGTGGTCCTGTGGATTAAGTGTTGCAAAGTAAGAATTCAGCAAGGTTATGCAGTCATGTTGGGTACAGTGTGTGGTGAATGATTTGGTGATCTTATGTTGAAAACAGGTCTGGCATAGAATTTCGGATGTTGGAATTGGGCTCTAAGGCTTATTTGCCTGAATAAAAGGGAATACCTTCAGAATTTATCGAGCTAATGTGCTCAGCTGAGCTGTGGTAGCACGGGTCGGTGCATGAGGTGTTAAACAGTGATTTCAAACTACTTCAGTGTAGTTCTCAGCACGTTCGAGGACAAACATATGTTTAAGTGGGAGAGAATGTAACAACCGACCGGTCGTTTTGAGCTTTAGCGCGTCGTTCAGCGGTCTGAGTCCATGAGCAGCTGCATTTCAGGTATATTGACTTGTGTGAATGGTCGGAATTGAAATTCAGGAAGTTCGGAGTTAAATTTAAATGAAAATTCTCATTTCAGAAGCCTTAAGTTGGAGAAAATGGCTAAGATTAGAATTTTGAGTAAACGACCTCGGAATCAAGATATGAAGGTTCCAACAAGTTCGTATGATGATTTCAGACTTGGGCGTATGCCCGGTTCGAGTTTTGAGTAACCCGGGAGCGTTTTGGCGCCTATTGTGGAAGTTAGCATTTTGGCAGAAATTTCTTAAGTTTGGCTTGAAGTGCATTTCAGCGTTATCGATGTCCGATTGGGATTCCGAGACTAGGAGTAGCTTCGTATGGTGATTATGGAGTTGGGAACGCGATCGGAAGTGAATTCGGAGGTCCGTTGGGTCATTTTGAAGCCATTTGGCTAAAGATAGAAAATTGAAGGTTTTTGAGAAGTTTGACCAGAAGTGGACTTTTTGATATCGGGGTCGGAATCCAATTCCGAAAGTTGGAGTAGGTCCGTAGTTTCGAATATGATTTGTGTGTAAAATTTGAGGTCAATCGGATGTGATTTGATATGTTTAAGCATCGAAAGTAAAAGTTGGAAGTTCTAAAGTCCATAAAGCTTGGATTGGAGGTTGATTCCTGATTTTAGCATTGTTTAATGTGATTTGAGGCCTCGATCAAGTCCGTAACATGTTTTGGGATTGGTTGGTAGGTTTGGTTGAGGTCCCGGGGGCCTCGGGTGGATTCCGGGTGGTTAACGGATCGAAAATGGAATTTGGAAGAGAGCTGAAGGCATCTGATTGCTGGTATTTTCGCTTCTGCGGTTGGTTGACCGCAGAAGCGGCACCACAGAAGCGGACGGGGAGCTGCAGAAGCGGTTTTTGGTCCAAGGCTTGAGGACTGCAGATGCGGTCAAGGTTTTGCAGAAGCAGGACCGCATCTGCGGAGAAATGATCGTAGAAGCGGTTGGGAGTATATTGGGGAGGACCGCAGATGCGGTCAAAGGTCCGCAGAAGCGGGACCGCATCTGCGGTTGGCACTTCATAGAAGTAGAAAGGGGCTAGGCCAGGGGAAGCTGCAGAAGCGGCGGATTGCCCGCAAAAGCGGAACCGCTGATGCGGTAGTTTTTCCGTAAAAGCGGAAGTACCTGGAGCAGTGAGGTTGATTTAAATCGTGGGATTGAGTTCATTTCTCCCATTTCTTCATGGCTTGGGCGATTTTTGGGGAGCTTCAAGAGGGGATTTTTGTCGTCAATGTTAAGGTAAGTTATCCCCATCACTTTTGAGTTAAGTACATCAATTATGTATGGATTTAAGCATGAAAATTAGCGTAAATTTGAGGTTTTGGAGGAAAACTTAGAAAATTATATTCTTGGAATTTAGCCACGATTTTGGGTATTGAATTTAGAGAAAATTATATATTTGAGTTCCTAAGATCATGGGTAACCATTGTCTTTGAGAAATTTCGGAATCGGGGCACGTGGGCCCGAGGGCATTTTGGTCATTTCACTAAGCGGAGTTGGGAATTTGCATAATTTGAATTGATAACAAGTATTTGAGCATGTTCTCATTAGTTTGTCGTTAATTGGCTAGTTTTGGTGCATTGTGCGTCGGTTCAAGCCTTCGGAAGAATGTAGAGTGCCGGTTATGAGTCTTCGGAGCGAGGTGAGTCTCCTTTCTAATTTTGTGACGGAGAATTTACCCCATAGGTGAGTTAAATTGATTATGTGCTCCTATTTGTGAGGGCTACGTACGCACGAGGTGATGAGAGTCCGTGTGTAGCTACTATTATGCTATTGTCCGGGTAGTCTAGGACCCAAAAGCATGTTATACTTGGATTATTTATGAACCCATTGATGGCTTGAAATGCTTAAATCACATTAAATTTATAAATGGATTTCTAAAAAGACTTAAGCTTCGTTTTCTCAAATTATTTAAAGAGAATTGGCCTTTCTTGGATAATTGCTCCATGTTGACTTCTTGACTGATTGTTTGTCTGCGTGTGTTTATTTTGGAACGGGCCGAATGCCTCGGCAGATTAATAGATACATCTATAGGCGCACCGTCGACCCTCGGCAAGTGCATATTTATTTCTGTTGGATTGGGCCGTCGCCTCGGTGTGATTTGCGCATGCTTGTGTTGCTGCCTGAACTTAATTAAGTTACTATTGCCCTTTTGTGGCTTAAAAATATTTGGATTATATTTAAAAGGAATTCTGGAAATTTTCCTATGAAAGAATTTCGTGTTCACTTGTTTCCTCTATCTGGATTAAAAATCATGCTTATAGAATAAATCTACTGTTTAATATATACATATTAAGGATGAATCATTATTGGACCATTAGAGAGCGTCAAAGTTGACCATCTCGTCTCCACCCCTTCGGGATTAGGCGGGATACTCACTGAGTACACGTTGATTACGTAGTCATACTACACTTTTGTGCATTTTTGTTACACATGTATATGTTACTTAGCGGCCTACTGGGCATAGCAACACGGACAATTCGGGGACTAAGTGAGTTGCAGTATGCAAGGCGGCCCGCAACTTTTAAAGTCCCTTTCTAGTAAATTATATTTCCTTTCTGTCCATTGTATTCCGGACGGATGTTGTATTGTATTTTATATCCTTATCAGTAGAAGCTCATGCACTTGTGACACGGGGTTCTGGGATAGTTTTTGAAAGGTGTGTGTTAATAGTTATCTCTTAAATTGAATTGAAACAGAGATTGTTTTATATATATGAAAAATGGAAGGAAAAATCCTATATTTCAAAAGTGTTAAAAAGAGATTTAATTTAGTATTTGAATTGGCTGGCCTGGCAGCGGTGTCCGGCGCCACCACGACCCTTAGTGGATTTTGGGTCGTGACATCAGTCATAATGAAACATACATAAAATAAAGTTCTAAAATATTATCTATAATTACAAATTTGCTTAAACTTTTTTGCACTAATTGTAATTAAAGAATATTAATTGTTTGAGCTCTTTTTTCTTGCCTTGGTAAAAATAAATATAGAGAGAAAAGATTATTTGAAAGTACTTTGAATATTTTTGTACTAAAATTAGGACATAAAAATGATACTTTTTATTGGCCAACAACAATCTACTACCTATTCTAAGCCGTAAAAATTTTCTTTTTCTAAAAAAAGAAAATGTTTTGTTTAGTTTTTTTTTTCATTCTTATAGCATACAAGGAATATTTAGTACATTAGGCCTCGTCACATAGAAGTTCAAACAAGGGATATTTAGTATATAAGATTTTAGTTGATTTGGAACTCCTAAATATTAGGGAAATAATGCACAAAATTAAGTTGATTTAGCATTCTTAAATATTAACAAAATAATTAAATTAATATTTTGTCTATTGTGAAATCTAATCTTAAAGGGTAAAAAAGGCGAATAATATTTTGTTAACAGCTTGTTTGGATGGTTGTTACCCATTGTATTATATCGTATTTTTACTTTAAATACGATGTTTGTTTTGATTGTTACTTCAATTTTATTGTCGTATCGTTAAATCCGTCGTTAAATAATGACGAAATGGGCCACTTTATGTAACGAACCAATTTGGTGTGGTCGTGTCGTTACCTTGTCTTTTCTCCCAATCTCACCCTTCATTATTATTAAATAATGTTATTTATCATTTACCCTACCTTTTATATAATAATTTTATCATGTATCATAATTTTTCTTTAAAATATTGCACGTTTATTCTTCATATTGCTGGTGTGTGATATCATGAAACGATGATAAACGACACAATCTATCCAAATATTGTATTTCTCAAATGATGCAGTAATATACAATACAGTACGATACGATACATAATGAAACAATACGTAACAATCATTCAAACAAGCTGTAAGAGCTTTTGTGCTTTTAATATAGTATAGATATAGATTATTTCTGTATTAACCGTTGTACTATTAATCTCTAAAGAAAATTCTCTTCAATTTTTTTGGGAAATTCTCTTCTTTAAAACACGGTAATTTTTTATATTTAGTTTTTGTTTTTTTTCCCTCGTGGAATTTAATAATTGTCTTGTTGGAGTTTATTTCCGAAAGAGAAGAGAGGATGAAAAGGACCGATATTGAATTGATCCTAACTGAACAGGCAAAGTAAATCCAGCGATGAAACACTCATAACTGAACAGTGATAGACTATTCGATTTCTCCTAAAGCCTTCAATCGAATTCGCAGGATGAGAGGGAACAAGTTTTGCCGCGATTTCCGGTACCTCCTCATCTTGGCTGTTGTCGCCTTCATCTACATACAGGTTCTCTTATACATGGCTTATATCTCAGATCTATCTTTCTTGTACGATTAAGATCACCAGCAATGAAATAGGTTCATTAGGTTAGGTTTCTTTTGGACCTTAGCCTTCTCTTAAATTACCACTGTTTCATATGAACTCTACATGAACATAATTTGCAATCTTTAATACAGAAAATTGATGACTAATAAATTAGTGGAACTAATTTTGGATTACGTACAATTTAAAACAAGTTTGTTATTAAATCTTAGGAAACTAGAGAACAATTTCAACAACAACAAGTACGTTTCAATTATATGAATCGTCACTATCCATGTGGGCAGCAGCGCAGAGTCAGGATTTATACCTAGGGGATTAAAAAAAATTCGAACTTGCAGAATAGCTTAACTATCAAGGGGATTCAACACATTTAGGCTTTAGCTGTGCCACTGGTGGGGAGTGCCACTTTAAGCAGCTGGTTCCCTCTTTTAGGATTTTGGTCGCAAATTCCCTTTGGCAAAGATAAGGTGAACCACTAGGAAAGAATTGAGATTCACATGCCCAAAAGAACTTATGTAGGCTATGCATTTGAAATTTTCATGGCTTGTAGGCGAAGCGATTGATGGATTGGGAGTCCTGAGAATCTACAAAAGGAGTCTACGGCACAATGGGTCAATAGAGCTTTTGGGGGTAACCTAGTTACTACCAACAAGTTGTGCCAAGAAATTCCATCTCAGTCTATTGATACTAACAATACAACTGAATTTCCTACGATTAATGAGAAGATTCAATGTAGTGGTGAAAGATTATGGGCTAACCAGATAGAGGAAGATTCTGAGGAAGGAGAAGTACCTGATGGTGCACAAGGTAAGGAGGATTCAACAGATGAAGTGCAAGAAGATGCTGATCAAAGTATTAATGGAAAGGCTTTAATATCAAACACAAGTGTCACAAAGCACAATGAGGAAAATCTGGAAAACAAAGGAGAAGGTGAAGCCAAGGAGCAAGAAAATTCAAGCCCTAAACATGCAGCTACAGTAATCCCTAATAAAGCTACAGTAAAACCTAAAAGAGCTGAGGTACAGCCGATTGATCCAGGAGGAATAGGGGAAGTAACTGATCATATACAAGATGATAATGTTGATAGAATAGTAGCTGCTCAAAGCCAGAACCTTCAACCATTAAAGGAGACTGCTGAAGTGACAAACAAAACAGGTAACACTGTTTCATTGGCAAAAATTCAGCTGAAGCAACAGAAAGGTAAGGGAGACCAAACTATAGGTTCAATGATACCTAAACCTCCAAAAAATAGTATGGTTCCTGCAGTAGGAAACAATGGTGAAGAAGATAAATTTGATGGAGCTGGAAAGGATTTGGATGACGAATCAACTGCCCAAGCTCGACAAGGAGATCTCTCTCCAAGGCACATTGAACAGGTCAAATCAGCAGCCAAAGGAAAGAAGAAGACAGCAAAGGACACATCCAGTGTTCCAGCAACTGGGGTACAAACACGAGGAGCCCTAACTAAATCCAATAATTTATAATGGATGCTCTCATTTGGAATATTAGGTCAGTGAATACTCAACAAGCTTTTGAGAGGCTTGTTACAATGCATAAACAACATCATTTTGAGTTCATAGGTCTCATGGAACCAATGCAACAAGCTAGAAAGTTGGAAAGATATAGAAGGAGGATTGGTTTTGCACAAGCAATTGCAAATGTTCCTAATAAAATCTGGGCATTTATAGACGAAGTTTTTGAGGTAATTGTATTATATGATATGGTGCAGCAGCTCACACAAAGGTTATTACATACTGAATCTCAGGTGGATCTCATTCTCACACTAGTGTATGCTAAGTGCGATGCTATAGAAATGATTGAATTATGGGATTCATTGTATGACATGGCTACAAATATGACTGCCCCATGGCTTGTTGGTGGAGATTTTAACATAATCTGGGATGAGGAAGAAAAATTTGGAGGCCTACCAGTGTCCATGAATGAGGTGGATGATTTCAGACATTGTATTAATACGTGCAATCTTTTTGATTTGGGCTTCAAGGGCAACATATATACATGGTGGAATGGGCGTGCGGAAGATGATTGCATATTCAAAAGGTTTGATCGTTGTGTTGCTAACATAGAATTCCAACAAACTTTTCCAGGTTTGGAGGTTACTCACGTATCTAAGATTGCGTCTGACCATTACCCAATGAAGTTGAAATGTGATCTTCAGGCAACTTCAATGAAGAAATCATTCAGATTCCTCAATTTTTGGGTGAAACACGAATCATTTAAAGATGTGGTGCGTGAATATTGGCATGCTGATTTTAGTGTCAATCCTTTTATCCTCTTCAATTATAAGCTCAAGAAATTGAAGAAGACACTGTCAATTTGGAGCAAAGCTACTTATGGAGATATTTTTCAGAGGATAGCAAGTCTAGAAGAAGTTGTTATGGTTCATAAAGCCCAATTTGAAGCACATCCAATGCAACTGAATTGAGAAAGGTTAAAAAGAGTTCAGGCAGAATTAACTAGATTCCTTGCTTTGGAGGAGGAATTCTGGAAACAAAAATCGGGAGTACAATGGTTCAAGGACGGGGATAGGAACACTAAGTTCTTTCATGCAAGTCAATGGTAGAAAGAAGAGATTGCAACTTAAGGGGATTCAAAATAGGCTTGGATACTGGATAGAAGAAGATAAGGAGATTGTTGCGGAAGCTGTCCAGTTTTTCACAGATCAGTTCGGTGAAACAATTGTTCCTACTGCATTGGGAATATTTGATCATGTGCCTACATGAGTGAATTTAGAGCAGAATTTTGAGTTGATCAGACAACCCACAAAAGAAGAGGTCAAACATGTTGTTTTTGGCCTTAATGGAGAAAGTGCAGGGGGATCAGATGGTTTCACAGGCTGCTTTTATCATGCTTGTTGGGACATAATTGGAGAAGACATCTTTGATACGGTGAGAGCCTTTCTTAATGGTCAAGAGCTTCCTAAGTGTGTTACTCACACTAACATGGTTCTACTACCAAAGAAGAAGGAAGTGACAACATTTTTAGACATGAAACCCATAAGCGTTAGCAATATCACTAATAAAATCATCTCAAGGGTGTTCCATGAGAGGTTAGTAGGATTGCTTCCTAATATTATCTCTAAGAGCAGACAGGGTTTGTGAAAGGGAGAAGTATAGTTGAAAATGTGCTTTTAAGACAGGAGATCATTACTGACATAAGGCTGAGGACTAAAGCTGGACCTAATGTAGCAATGAAGCTTGATATGACTAAAGCTTATGATAGACTTTCTTGGCTATTCCTAACTAAGGTGCTAAGAAAGATGGGTTTTGTGAGAGATTCATAGGGTTGATTTATGGAATTGTTTCAAACAATTGGTATTCAGTGCTCATCAATGGACAACCTCATGGTTTCTTCAAATCCACTAGAGGTGTTAAGCAAGGGGATCCAGTGTCTCCTACTCTCTTCATTCTGGCTGCTGAGGTATTGTCAAGAGACTTAAATGCTTTGCATTTGAACCAATATTTTCGTGGGTTTCAATTGCCTAAGTGAAGTCCTAAGATCAATCACTTAGCATATGTGGATGACGCCATTATCTTCTCTTCTTCAAGTGCTAAGTCATTACCGCTAGTGATGGAAGTCTTGAGTGCATATGAAGTTGCATCTGGACTTGGTGAATAAGAGTAAATATGCTATTTACATGCATCATTCAGCAAGGTTGCAGGTGGTCACAAAGGTAGAGAGAATTACTGGAATGAGAAGGCAGGAGTTTCTATTCACTTACTTAGGATGCTGCATCTTTTATGCTAGGAGAAAGATGGACTACTATGAGGGATTGATGACTAAGGTGATGGATAAACTACAATCGTGGAAGGGCAAATTGTTATCTATAGGTGGGAGAATAGTGTTGATTTCATATATCCTTCAAAGCATTCCCATTCATCTTCTTTCAGCTATTAACCCTCCCAACAATATCATAAACAAGTTATAGAAGATGTTTGCACAATTCTTGTGGAGCAGTACCATTGGTGGTGGTAGTAGGCATTGGGCTTCTTGGAATACATTATGCATGCCATGTGAAGAGGGTGGAATTGGATTTAGATCTCTTCATGATGTATCTAAAGCTCTTTTTTCCCAGTTGTGGTGGAATTTTAGAACAAAGCCAAGTCTTTGGAGTGCATTTATGAGCCAAAAATATTGTAAGAAGCTTAATGCAGTGATTGTACCATGGAGGAAAGGTGGATCACACATATGGAGGAAAATGTTGGAATGTAGAGAACTAGCTGAACATCAAATCACTTGGTCTCCAAAGATGGGATCCTCACTCTTCTAGTTTGATAACTGGACGGGATTAAGAGCTTTATACTTCCTAGTTCCTCAAGATTTTGGGATAGATGAATCAATTCATAATGTATATGATGTGGTGGAGAATGGTACTTAGGATGTGGATAGATTGACTGAATTATTGCCTGAGGAATATGCAGCTCATATTGTGGAGAAGTTAAAACCTCCAGTGATGCAAGAAGAATTAGATATGTTATATTGGATGTTGGAGACTCGAGGGCAGTTTAGTGTTGAATCTGCCTAGGATTATTTGAAAAGAAGAAATGAACCGAGGATGGCATATAAGATGATATGGGTGAAAGGCTTACCTTTTAAAATCTCATTCTTCATGTGGAAGGTTTGGAGAGCAAAACTACCTTTGGATGATTTCATGAGAAGGCTAGGTTATTTTATGCCTTCAAAGTGTTGGTGTTGTGTTCAACCTAGGCAAGAATCATTGCAGCATTTGTTCTTCACGTCTGAGGCTGCTAGATGTGTGTGGAAATAGTTCCTATCGAGGGCAGGGATATCTTTGGAAGGATTAACATTGCGCCAAGCAATCACTAGATGTTGGACTGCCCAGGTATGTTATAGATTGAAGCCTATTATGCAAGCTTTACCTTCATGTATTGCTTGAGAGTTGTGGAAGAGAAGGAACAATTTAAAATATGGGGAGGCAGTGACAATTAGTAGAGTGATTTACCAAGTTTCAACCGCTTTACAAGCTATTGTATGTGTAATAAAGTCAGGCCTACTTAATGTTCCTTATAAGTGGCAGGAGTTGATTTCCATGATAGAAAAATATACCCCACGCTTGAAGTATGAGAAGGTGATATGGGAGATTCCTATGGAAGGGTGGATCAAAATCAACACTGATGGAGCATCTAGGGGAAATCCTGGAAGGAGTGCTGTAGGATTCTGTCTAAGGGATGAATATGGAAATGTCATATATGCTGCAGGAAGGGAGATTGATGATGCTACAAATACGGAGGCAGAAACTTTGGCAATCCCGGAAGCATTGAGGTATAGTAGTTTTCATCAATATCATCAGGTTTGGCTCCAAACTGATTTAATGTTGCTTAAAAATAAAGTAGAGGGTTCATGGAAACCTCCTTGGTGTATTGTGGATCAGGTGGAGGAGATTAAGATGTTGTTGACTGGTTGTATTAATATGGTGTCACACATATATAGGGAGGGGAACAAACTGGCGGATCACCTTGCCAACTATGCACTGGATGTGGGCAATTTTGAATATCATGAATTTTGGGAGTTGGATGTACAAGCAAGAAGGATAGTGAATGGTGATAATATGTGCTCATTCCCTTGAAGGAGGAAAGATGGCATGCACAAGCATGAAACAAAGGAGGCAAATGAACATACATAGTCTACAACAAGCCTTACACCGCAACATACCGCTCCATGCTTTGAGATTGGTGGCGCAACATCAAAGGTGAGCAGCAGCAGCAGGCTTATCGAGCTTCACAGCATGCTTTGGACCTCGCCTAGCCCGACCAGTAGCGAGACAACAACCATGCGACGCAAGGCTTAAAAACATGTATAGAATGAGTACAAATGAAATACGAGATTTTTTAGGTTCATATATTAAAATTTAGACTGATCTATAGCCATTTTGAATAGAATTAGTGAAAATGAAATAGGAGGAGATCTTTTGGTTCCATAGGTTACAATTTAGATTGAGCTTCAGCCATTTACTTGTTTTATTTGTGGCTTTGGTTACTTGGTTAATTGTTTACTTAGTTCTTATATAAACTGTTTCTGCAAATTTAGTTACTTTTTGGTAAATAAAGCCGAGATTAATATTCAATATTATAGTTTTCAAATTTAAAGATAAAATTTTCTTAACGCCTATTTGTTGCTCAAGGCCAGTCCTATGGGAAAGGGTGGGGTGGAGTTGAAATTAGACCTATGATAGCCCGACCGTAGTGATGTTAATTGTGGTTACATTCATAAGTAGCTTGGTCCATCTTTATTCCATTTCATATATGTCCGAGGATGTTAATATTGAGGATGTTCAAGGCCCATATCTGTTCTCTGTCTGTACTGTGGACAGGTCTATTCACACTAGCTGTGACTGGATTTGTCCTCTTTCCTGGTTCTCCTTTTGCTTTCCGTAAAACTTGCACTAACTGTTCATTTCATCAGGATGGTGTACCACGGGCAGCATATAAAGGAATAGTGGTTTTCCGGTACCAAATGTCCAGACATGTATTCCTAGTTGGCCCTGATTCGCTTCAACAACTCGGAATTGAAGATACTTAACAAAGATATGCTTGGTAAGTTTCTGTCCATAATGAGCAAGACTATTGAGTACTCTGTACACAAAGATTTTGTAGTTTGTCTTTTAATTTTTTGCATGGAAATTTGTTTATTCATCTTCATGAAGGAAAATCCTCAAATGAGAATAATGTAGGAATATGTTTGGAAACTTTGTGAAACTTTGGAAAACCACTTAATTCAACTCCAGCATCAAATATTTGAGACCTACGGTAGAAAGATCCCAACGTGCTTGGGATTGAGGCATAGTAGCTCTTCTTGCTGTAAAATAGAAAGAGGGTCATATAAATTGAGATGGAGGGTCTATGTTATAGTCCCCTGTTATAGATCTAGTTATGGGACCTGTAAGACAAAATCAGAGTTAGTTTGGGTAGAGGTTTTCTTTTTTCGACCTATAGTGTTGGTTCGTTAAGAGAGAACCTGCAATCTTGTGAGTTGAAGCAGTCAAAGACGAGAATAATTTTCTGCATACCTTTTACCGAATTCAAATAATTTTAGATACAAACACTAATGGATTAACCACCCACCTAAAAATTGCGAAATACTTCCTAACACAACTGCCACTACTGATAATTGGCACGGGAAATATATGAACATAACTATATGTTTGGAACGCTTCCCATAATTTCCTGATAACTCTGACTCTATATTAGAAACAACTTTAGCGCATGAAGAACCTTCCAAACCATATTTAGCACCAGATTCTGAATTAGTAGGCAAGTTTAGCAGCAAAACTTTTATGCGATGGCAATCTACCAACTGCTTAATTTTGTTCCTGTAAATCCGTTAGTAGCTAAATTACGTGCCGCCTTTTACCGCAATATCTAGCAACGGATTCTAAACCTGCTGGTATTTTTCCATAAACGAAATATTCTATTAACAAATTATCCGTCAGCAATCTATTGATAACCAGTCATGTATGAGTTGATAACGATGCAAAACAATAAGGGAAAGCGATTCAATATCTAGAAAAGAACTCGTCAATTTTTAATAGAGGACGCAAATAACATTTCCAAGTGTCCAGCTCTAAAAATATATTTTTTCTCATATCTAAAAAATTTCATTTGACTGGTCAAGGTTTATCTAAGACGACAAAAATGAACAAATTTGTGGTCAACAATCATAAGCAATGCTTCATGCTCAGTCTACAGAATGAATCTTAAATTTCCTTTTATCTTCACAAAAAATTATAATTATTGATGCCTCTAAGCTTCCTTGTTTCTCCCATTAACTAAAAAAATTAAGTTCGTTGCTCTGATTATCAGAATTAAATATGCAAGTTAGATATCCGTTTGTTATTATCATGTCCGTTTTCGGTCCAAAAAAATATTGTTTGATCCGTGTGATTGCTGAGATAGCATGCTCTGTAAAATGCTTCATGAATTGATATTTAATTTGAAGAAATAGCTTGATTAGGTGCAGCTAAGTAGTACTCTTGGTTAATTAGATTTAGCTACGTACGTCACTTACATTTCCAATTTCCTCTCTCAAATTCTTATCCGCCATATGAGATTACTTGTTTCGATTTATTAACCTCTGTAAATTTAGCACATGTATGTATGGCTTGGTATTTCTAGACATATTTTATTATAATTTCAACCATTTTTTAGCTCATAATAATATAATTTATGTTTAGAGAAGTAACAATTAATATACACATTCATTAAAAAAAATATTGATCTATCGATCGGCAACCCACACAAAATAGAAAAACGTTAAAGATAAAATTTAACACCATCACTATACTACTAAGTAATAGTATAATTTTATTATAGATTCCTAGTACGAAAAAGTACAACATTGACTACAAATAAGAAAAAGTTCAAGATGGACTCTATCTATTATATAGTAGGGACTTAAATTAAAAAGGAACAATATGCATTGTCCCAAATACTTAAAAGTTAAAAGCCTGGGTAACAGATTTTTCATCGTCGGTATTGACCATCGGCTTGATTGCTTCAGCTGCGGCATTCGCCAGGTTGGGGAGCTCCAAAAACGTTGCTGCCTATAAAGAAGAGGACAGTAAGAATTCTAATTACGTAATCCAAATCAAACACTAGTTAATTGTGTAACTGAGAGCAAGTAATTAGAAAGAAAGAATAGACAAACAAGCAAGCTCCAAACACGTATGGTTTTTAAGGAGTAAATAAAAAAAGAGTGATAAATTAAAAATCTCTTAATACATAACATGTATATATATACCCGCACAAAAGCTTTTAGTTTTTCTAAATCAGCATTCACAAGCTGAGCTTTGAAGTTTTTGAAAGCATTCCGCTCGTCTGCGATGCTAGTCTCGAGGTATTGAATAAATTCCGGGAGAATGATGCTGGAGATATTAATTAAAGGAACTGTGCCGGCATTTTCAATATCCGAGCAAAGGCGGCGTATCGTTTCGGATTGACATGCTACCGCCCTTGGCACTTCAAATGTTTCACTTCACTGCTCCTCAAAGTAAGCATTTTTTAGTAAATTAATGAGTGGGAAAGGAGTTGCTCTAGAAAATCCCAAAAAGTTATAGCTATGGAATTAATTAAAGAAGAGTAGATTGATTTTATAGCACTAGCTCACCACCTAATTTCATGCAATTTACATTGGCTACCTAGACCATTTGTTCAAATTCATGCAAAGCTAGTTGATGTAAATGCAGTCTGCATTTGGACCAAATCCATGCAGATTGCATAATGATTTTTCCTCTGTTGGGGAAGCTAAGCTCATTTTGGTTTATACTTTACTTAACCCAAAATATTAGGAAAAATCACGTGAATATGCTTCATAAGGAGGGAAAAAAAAGCATTAAAGAAAATTAAAGTATCTGATTGTAATATTAAAATAATAGGGTAATTAGCTAAGCCATTAAGCACTTTTTCCAGCTTAGCGGGCACAGTCCTTTTTTCTTAAATTCATTTCTAGTTGCCTAAAGAAACTTCAAGCTTTAATGCCAATGATTTCATAGAGCATGCAGTATGGAAAGTTTCAAAAGGTAGCTAAAGAGAATATTTGTGGGGACAAAGTTAGCTAGCTAGGTGTTCATAAATATTACAAGGCATACTTTATTTCCACTTATCACTTCAAAGCTTCCAAAAAAAAAAAATGAAACAGTAAATTATATACTAATATTATGAGATGTTAGTGTAATTAATCTTTTTACCCGTCTTCTGAAGTTTATTTCTCTTTCAAAGATAATGAGCCACTTTAAATCTTTAACTACTACTTATACGATCATTTTAAGAAATTGAATATTTTCTTTGGTAAAAACTAAAAAAAAGACTAGTGAAGCTAAAATCAATGGAAGCGGTCTCCTGTTTTACAGCACCATATTATCAAGGATTCACATTTCCTAGAATGTATCAACATAATAGCCGATCAATGCGTGTGGGAATAATGCATTTTAATGTCTTGATTCGCTTTCTTTCCCTACACAATGATGCCTTTCAGTGACAAAGCCTACCGGCCACCTCTACGGAAATTCGGTTTTTCAGTTTTTCGGTTAAATCGAAAATTGAATTATTAAAACCGAATACTGAACCAAACATCGAACTTTTTAAAATTATAAATCGCAAACCGATCGAAATTTTTGGTGGTTCTGTCGGTATTATGCCCACCCCATCTTTTAAGTTATTTGCTCGTCTAAGAAGATTGATTTAGCATGTTATGTATCAACGATCCCCTCAAATTCTAGAAGTCATTTTACTGATGATACTCTTCTGGGTTTATGTCTGCATTAAGGATTGATATCCGTGAAACCCTTGAGATCCTTTAAATTATTGTTACAAATAAAAGTCTCATCTATCACCTAATATCTTTTATTAGTTTGTATTAAAATTTGCATAACTGCATGCTCATAATCAATTAACATTATTATTTTTTTGGCTTTATTAGTTCATTATAGTGTCTTTTTAATGTTGTAGTAACCAATAATAACTTGAAATATGAACACGCATTAAGCCCAAGACGACAATAACCACCTACAGAATTCAAGGTTGGGGGCGAGGACATGTATTTTTTATGGTGTCAGGAATTTGCCATCCATTTACAAATGATGGTATAGTCCTTTCACACAAGAGTTCTCTCAAATATGAACACGCATTTAAGCCCAAACGACAAATCAACAAAAGCAAAGCCATGTTACTCACAGACTCCCCTACAAGCCTCAGGCTATTGTAGGTCCCAGCAGAATATTCTTTTTGGAGGGTCTATTTGATCAACTTCTCTATAAACATTTGAGCTCATTAATTTAAAAGAAAATCACCTACTTCCTCCGGTCCAAAATAAATAATTTTTTGATATTTTTCTTGTAGTCCAAAATAAGTTATTTTTTCAGATTTCAAGAATGAATTAATTATTTTTTTCCTATATTGTCCTTGGAGTAAATAGTGTTGGAATATGTGTTAGGAGTATTTATGTTGGATAGTAAAGGTTAATATGGTCAATTCTATTGCTAATTAATACTAAAAGGTGAATTTCTTAATCTGTGTGAAAATATCCAAAAAAATCACTTATTTTGGACCATAGGGAATATTACATGGGGATTTTCATGGAAAAAAACCTTCGTAGATAATTATTACATGCGAAATTTACATATCCCCAGTATGTTAGTTGGGAATTTTTGAATTCGTATGTAAATTACTTGCGAATTTTTTCATAGAAAATTCAAAAAATTCACATGAAATTTTTGGTATAAAATTTATGAAAGTTAGGAGTTCTCTTGCAGATTTTCATAGGAAAATATTTGCAACTAAATCCCCATCAAAATTCCCATGTAAATCTTTAAAACTTTTAGACAAAGTATTAAAACTAATGCCATAGTATTTTTATTATTAGAATTATTTTTATAAAGACTACGCTTCCCACACAACCGTAACATTATTTTTCTTCTAGTAATTTTATTATTATTATGTTCTTGCTATTTTTCTAAATGTATATATCCAAACCACTCCCTCCAAATTTTCATGTTTTGTAACTTTCTTAACTTGACTTATTAATTAATAAGTCAAAAGGCTTCGAAGCAATTACAGTTGGACGCCTCGCCAACATGCTGAGGTTATAAAACTGGAGAAGTTCACATCCTCTGGCCGATGTGTGACAAGATTCCCCACTGTAATTTCTCTCACACCGTAGGAATACTATTTTAATGTTAGTTTTGTTATATCCCTTTATGTCAACCATATTAAAATTTTAGTTCTTGAAATAACTAGATTTAATTATGTTAATAATTTTGTTATTAAAGTTCTTAAAAAAGTAATGACTGACAATATTATGATTTAATGACTTATAATATTGAACATGTATATATCAAATTTAGATATCTTACTATAAAATTCTCATGCAAACAAGGTTGAGACTGCTAATAAGCTTTGATTTTGGGTTAGCATGTATACTTTCTTGGCCGGTTTATTAGTGGTGCAGGTTGATATTTTTTCCATTGACTCACGTAATACTTTCTTTACCTATTGTTGCTCGATCAATTTGTTTCTTTAAAACGGCTTGGGGGACTGACCCACAGCTCATGAGATCTTTTTGCATATTATAACATATTCTAAAACATCTAAGACAAATTTTGTCAAGATTCTCCTTGTAAATTAAGATCATTTATGTTACTGGTCTTCATGATATAATTCAGAAGAAAAAGTTTTGTTAGTTTGAGATTGAATATGTTCATACTAAAAAAAAAAGATTGCTTTTATTATTTTATTTATTTAAAGACCCCAGTCCTAATAGAAGATCACGATATTGAAGAAAGGCTTTGAGGCCTATCAAAGAGTGTAGATCGTGTTTGACTCGAAAGTTAACAAATACTTTGCAAGTAATACAATCAAAATAAATTACGGGTAAATCGCAATCAAATATAATGAGACCTAGAAATATGTATTATCTTTGTGATTGCTTCAACAATTTAGATATTCGAGAGAGAGAGCTTGTGTAGAGAGAGATAAAGAGAGAAAAAGAGAGCTTGTATTAGAAAGGTCTGATGTTTTACAGCATTGGGATTCTCCTTTATATAACAAGATAATCCCCTAAAAATAATAAAATAATACAAAGAGAATTCACGTGCTTTCGAGGAGACAACGAGACCTAAGGGCACGCTTTCGCTTCGACATTCTCGGGTCGTACCCTCACTTCGACTACCATGTGGTCGTGGGTCGTTGGCACCGTAGTGGGCAGAATTTGACTCCATACAGATAGTCCCTCCGTTCGTTGGTGGCGTAACGAAGTGCGTCGCCGATGGACGGAACCATGAACCTTGTACTGAAAAAGGTTTTGGCCATGTGCGGAGACGACGACTTGAAGGGGCGACCATTTGAATCTGTTGGTATATTGACGCGCAAACCCTTTCCTGAAATGACGTCACCGTATGCAGGCGTCATCATTACGCGTGTTCCCGAGGAAGTACGAAAAGTGTTCTGATGCTTGGTTTCTCGCGCCTGTTTAGGGTCTTGCCTCTTCGATTTCCGCGCTACCCAACCCTATGTTGTTCTGCTATCCAAACATTTTATCCTTTGTTACTCCTTTTGAGCCTCATTTATTTTCTTTCATACCCCTCTTTCGGAATCAATAATAAAACTCGTAAGCCCGATCGGGGAAAGTAAATGGAGAAATAAGAGAAAAACAGTGAAATAGAAAAGAAAAAGAAAAGAAAAGAAAGGAAAAAGGAAAGGAAAAAGAAGAGAAAAGAAAAAAGAAAAGAAAAGAAAAGGAAAAGAAGAGAAAAGAAAAGGAAAAGAAAAGAAGAGAAAGGAAAAGGAAAAGAAAAAAAGAAGAGAAAAGAAAAAGAAAAGAAAAGAAAAGAGAAGGAAAAGAAAAGAAATTAAAAGAAAGAAAAGGAAAAGTGGAAGAAAGGAAAGACCACAACAACGAAGTAATTCTATGACCTGAACTACGTTCGACTTGATCCCGAAAGGGTACGTAGGCAGCCTCTCTCTGAGGTTCAGTCACACCAAAACAAAAATCCAAAAGTCCCCAAGAAAGAAACTGGGGCAGAAGTTGTGGTCGCTGTGAAAAATCTGATTCCGAAAGTTGTAATTTTGAACCCATGTTGAATTATTTTGAGCCTTTGATGCCCTTCTTTCTAACCCTATCCAAAAGCCTGCATTACGGTCCAAAGAAAGACCATCCGATCAGTCTTCAAGAAGTGCCAAGACGAGCAAGTAAAAGTGATTCATGTCAGAGGCAACACTCCGGTACAAGAAGGAAAATGATGAAAATGAGAGAGTCTTATTGGTGAAAACCCTCACGGGCACCGTAAGGCGACGGGAGTTGAGAGAAATCAAAAATGAGAGAGTCTTATTGGTGAAAACCCTCACGGGCACCGTAAGGCGAAGTGAGTTGAGAGAAATAAAAAATGAGAGAGTCTTATTGGTGAAAACCCTCACGGGCACCGTAAAGCGAAGTGAGTTGAGAGAAATAAAAAATGAGAGAGTCTTATTGGTGAAAACCCTCGCGGGCACCGTAAGGCGAAGGTGAGTTTTCAGATGGGCAAATGAGACAAGTCTATGGTTGAAAGCTATTCAAAACACGGCAAGATGAGTAAGGTTAGGGTTTGGGTGAAAATCAGGCTGTGAAAGTCGGGAGCAACAAATGTGGAAATTGAAAGTTGATTGGTTGAACAGATTGGGCCGGTTAATCCAAAATGCATGGCATGATCAATGGTACCAGCTGTTCCACTCAGATAAGTCTTCTTCTCTTCCTTCTTCATTACAAATCATCCGTTTTTGGACTCTCTCTATCCTTAACCCTCGAGGTCATTGCATTTCATTCTTTTGAGGTCTGTTCTTTAAGATGTTTCAGTGTCAGTTTTGTTCGAAACAAAAAGGGAGGAATGTCAAGGCTAACTACCAGTTTCCCAGTTGCAAAGCATAGCAGGGTCGGAATATACCAAAGATGTCAAAGGCAAAGTAAGTCACAAAGGACCACCGGAAGTTTCATCGGTAGATTGATCAGATAGTTTGGAGGGAGGAGAGAAGTTTCAGATAGAGGGGTCAGAAACATAAGAACAGTAATATGGGATAGAACACTTGTGTCATCAAAGTCGGGGGGGGGGG
>MU715519.1:0-18632 GCA_026770625.1 Nicotiana glauca
TCCACTTCAGAGCTTCCGGGGAGGACATTCAGGTCGACAGGGCCAGTAGTCTCAGCAGCCGAGGGCTTGTTATGGGTGTGGTAACCCCGATCACATTGTCAGATTTTGCCCTCGAGCCTCGGGTAGCTCTCAGCAGCAGGGTCCTCGCCCCATAATTCAGGCACCAGGTGATCCACAGCTCGCCCAGCCAGCTAGAGGCGGGGGTAGGGATCATAGAGGTGGAGGTAGAGACCATAGAGGTGGAGCTCGGACCGGCAGAGGTAGAGGTCAACCAGTAGCCGATCGTCCCAGAGACATGGTTCAGCAAGGTGGGGCCCAGCCCCAGTGTTATGCTTTGCCAGCCAGGCCAAAGGCTGAGTCTTTAGATGCTGTTATTACAGGTACTAGTCTGGTCTGTGATAAGGATGCTTCAGTGCTATTTGACCCTAGGTCTACGTATTCATATGTGTCGTCTTATTTTACACCCTACCTGGCTATGCCTAGTGATGCCTTGGGTATCCCTGTTTATGTATCTACACCGATGGGTGATTATATAGTGGTAAACCGAGTTCATCATTCCTGTGTGGTAGTGTTTGAGGGTCTTGAGACCCGTGTTGATTATTGCTCTTAGACATGGTGGATTTCGACGTCATATTAGGGATGGATTGGTTGTCCCCGTATCATGCTATCTTGGATTGTCACGCCAAAATCGTGACCTTCGCTTTGCCAGATTTGCCCCGATTAGAGTGGAGACGGACCCCAGGACATGCCACCCGCAGTGTTATTTCATATGTAAAGGCTCGACGCATGCTCGAGAAGGGGTGTTTAGCTTATCTAGCGTATGTTCGCGATTCCAGCATATAGGTTTCTTCTATTGACTCTGTTCCTATTGTTCGGGAGTTCCCCGAGGTTTTTCCTTCAGACCTTCCGGGTATGCCGCCTAACAGAGATATTGCTTTCTGTATTGATCTGGCCCAAGGCACCCAGCCCATTTCTATTCCGCCGTATCGCATGGCCCCGCTAGAGTTGAAGGAGTTAAAGGACCAATTGCAAGATTTGCTAGAGAAGGGTTTTATCAGGCCTAGCGTTTCTCCTTGGGGTGCGCCAATGTTATTTGTGAAGAAAAATGATGGATCGATGAGGATGTGCATTGATTACCGGTAGTTGAACAAGGTGACGATAAAGAACAAGTATCCACTGCCGAGGATTGATGATTTGTTTGACCAGCTTCGGGTTCAAAGGTGTTTTGAAAGATAGACTTGAGATCGGGCTACCATCAGCTGAGGATTAGGGCGTCTGATGTCCCTAAGACAGCATTCCACACTCGGTATGGGCATTATGAGTTTCTGGTCATGTCATTCGGGCTGACCAATGCCCCAACAGCATTTATGGAGTTGATGAACCGAGTGTTCAGACCTTACTTTGACTTGTTCGTGATAGTCTTTATTGATGATATTCTGGTGTACTCCCGTAGCTAGGAGGAGCACGAGCAGCACCTCAGAGTGGTTCTTCAGACTCTGAAGGATAGTCAATTGTATGCTAAGTTCTCAAAGTGCGAGTTCTGGTTGAGTTCGGTTGCATTTGTGGGTCATGTTGTATCAGCAGAGGGTATTCAGGTGGACCCGAAAAAGATTGAGGCAGTCAAGAACTGGCCTCGACCAGCATCAGCTACTGAGATTCAGAGTTTCTTGGGGTTAGCAGGTTATTACCGCCGGTTCGTAGAGGGATTTTTATCCATAGAAGCCCCGATGACCAGGTTGACCTAGAAGGGTGCCCAGTTCAGATGGTTAGACGAGTGTGAGGAAATCTTTTAAAAGCTCAAGACAGCTCTGACTACAGCACCGATATTGGTTTTGCCCACAGGCTCAAGACCCTATACAGTTTATTGTGATGCTTCCTGTATTGGGCTTGGTGTGGTATTGATGCAGGATGGCAGAGCCATTGCTTATGCTTCGAGGCAATTGAAGATCCACGAGAAGAATTATCTAGTTCATGATCTAGAGTTGGCAGCCATTGTTCATGCTTTGAAGATTTGGAGGCATTATTTATATGGTGTGACGTGTGAGGTGTACACTGATCACAAGAGTCTGCAATACTTGTTCAAGCAGAAGGATTTGAACTTGAGGAAGCGGAGGTGGTTGGAGCTATTGAAAGATTATGATGTTACTATTTTGTACCACCCGGGGAGAGCCAATGTGGTGGCCGATGTATTGAGTAAGAAGTCCGCCAACATAGGTAGTCTTGCTTATGTTCCGGTTAGCCAGAGACCGCTTGCTTTGGATATTCAGGCCTTGGCCAATCGGTTTGTGAGGTTGGACATTTCTGAGCCTAGCAGAGTGTTAGCTTGCACGGTTGCTCGTTCTTCATTATCGGAGTGTATCCGTGATCGGCAGTTTGATGATTCCCATTTATGTGTCCTGAGAGACACGGTGCAGCGTGGAGGTGCCATGAAGGTGACCTTAGATGATGATGGTGTTTTGAGAATGCAGGGGTGATTTTGTGTTCCCAATGTCGATGGGATTCGAGAGTTGATCTTAGCGGAGGCCCATAGTTCTCGGTATTCTATTCACTCGGGTGGCGCGAAGATGTACCAGGACTTGCGGCAGCATTATTGGTGGCGTAGGATGAAGAAAGATATTGTTGCATATGTGTCTCGGTGTGTGAACTATCAGCAGGTCAAGTATGAGCATCAGAGGCCTGGTGGTTTATTGAAGAGGAATGAGCTTCCCGAGTGGAAGTGGGAGAGAATTACCATGGATTTCGTTACTGGACTTCCGATGACTTGGAAGAAATTTGATGCTATTTGGGTCATTGTTGAAAGGCTGACCAAGTCAGCGCATTTTATTCCTGTTGCATCCACTTATTCATCGGAGAGGTTAGCTTAGATCTACATCTGAGAGATTGTTCGCCTTCATGGGGTGCCGGCATCTATCATTTCGGATCGGGGTACGCAGTTTGCCTCGCACTTCTGGAGAGCAGTTCAACAGGAGTTAGGCACCCAGGTTTATTTGAGCACCACGTTCCATCCTCAGACGGACGGCTAGTCCGAGAGGGCTATTCAGATATTGGAGGATATGCTCCGAGCCTGTGTCATTGATTTTGGAGGCTCGTGGGACCAGTTTTTTCCTTTAGCAGAGTTCGTCTACAATAACAGCTACCAGTCCAGCATTCAGATGGCCCCATATGAGGCATTGTATGGTAGGCGATGTCGGTCTCCAGTCGGATGGTTTGAGCCAGGAGAGGCTCGGTTATTGGGCACAGATTTAGTTCCGGAGGCCTTGGATAAGGTTAAGATCATCCAGGATAGGCTTCGTTCGGCTCAGTCGTGGCAAAAGAGTTATGCGGATCGTAAGGTTCGAGATGTATCTTTCATTGTTAGTAAGAGGGTCTTGCTCCGAGTGTCGCCTATGAAGGGCGTGATGAGATTTGGGAAGAAGGGCAAGCTTAGCCCTAGATTCATTGGCCCATTTGAGATCCTCGATCGTGTAGGAGAGGTGGCTTACAGACTTGCCTTGCCGCCTAGCTTGTCACCCGTGCATCCAGTGTTTCATGTGTCCATGCTTCGGAGGTATCACGGCGATCCAGCCCACGTGTTAGATTTCAGCACTGTCCAGTTGGACAAGGATCTGTCTTATGAGGAGGAGCCGGTAGCTATCCTAGACCAGCAGGTTCGACAGTTGAGGTCGAAGAGTTTTCCTTCAGTTCGTGTCCAGTGGAGAGGTCAGCCTCCTGAGGCATCGACCTGCGAGTCCGAGTCTGATATGCGGAGCTGCTATCCTCATCTATTTCCCGACTCAGGTACTTCTTTGTTTTGTCCGTTCGAGGACGAACGGTTGTTTTTGAGGTGGAGAATGTGACGACCCAAAGGGTCATCACCGGATTTCTCTCTTTTTCTGCACATCCAAGGCCTTGAAAACATCACTTTTAGTTGCCTCGATTTGCGTGCGTAGTCCGGGCGCGTGGCCGGAAAGATTATATGTTAAATTCTGTGAAAATTTTCAAAATGTAGCTTTAAAATGATTAAAGTTGACGTCGGTCAACATTTTTGGTAAACGGACCCGGACCCGTGATTTGACGATTCCGGAGGGTCTGTAGAAAAATATGGGACTCGGGCATGTGCCCGGAGTCGAAATCCGAGGTCTAGACCCGAGGGAAAGAATTTTTCTGTGAAATTATTTTTCTGGAATTACTAAGGAAAATGGAATTGAAAATTGATTAAAAGATTATGGTATCAGGTTCGTATTTTGGTTCCGACGCCCGGAACAAGTCTTAAATATGTGTTAAGCGCTTTCTGTAAAGTTTGGTCGAAATCAGACGTCATTTGACGTGTTTCGGACCTAAATATCTAAAATTTGAAGTTTATGAAGTTTGATGAAAAGTGCTGATTTTGAGGTTTGATTCCTCGTTTATGATGTTATTTTGGCGATTTGATCGCACGATTAAGTTTGTAGGATGTTGTTGAGTTAGTGTGTGATTGGTTAGGAGCCCCGAGGGCTCGGGTGTGTTTTCGGAGGTGTTCGCGGTGGTTTTGGACATAGGATGATATCAGATTTTCTGCAATTTTTGCACAGACATCCCCTTCTTCGCGTTCGTATCCTTCAGCACGCATTGGCGATGTTTCCAGGTCCCCTTCTTCGCGTTCGCATCACAATCCTCGCGAAGGCGTAAGCCAATTCAGGCCCCAGCATTTCCCTTCTTCGCATTCTCGTTATGGCCATCACGATCGCGATGATTTGCTGTTTCCTCCATTGCGTTCGCGTCCCTTGATATGTGTTCGCGTAGGCCAATCTTGGACCCCCCAACATATTTCCTCTACCCGTTCGCATTTACCTCCATGCTAACGCAGCCCCTTTCCCGCGAACGCGAAGAGTAAATTCGCCCAGTGATTTTTAAAGTTCAAAACAGATCCATTACGGGATTATTCCCATTCTTTCATAAAACTTGTCTTCCCCAAGCTCTAGGGGCGATTTTTGAAGCTCTTCTTCACCAAAGTCTTTGGGTAAGTAATTTCCCACCTAATTCCTTCACTCTTTTTTATTAATTACTGAAATCCTAGACCTAAATCATGAAATCAAAGTAGAAATTAGGGGTTTTGGGTAAAGTTAGGGTTTTGAGAATTTTGAGTGATTCAACCTCAATTTGGGGTCGAATCTTAAAACAAATTGCATATTTGTACTCGTGGGGTTATGGGTGATTGGGTTTTGGTCTGAGCCTCGTGTTTTGACCATGTGGGACCGATGTCGAATTTTGGTATCTTTGGAAGAATGCTAGGAAATTCATATTTAGGCTATGGGATGTTGCCATTGAGTCTTTATTGATATTATTGAATTAATCATGCCTAGATATCATTGTTTCGGAGTCGGATTGTAGAGAAAAGGCGGTATTTGAGGATTGATTGCTATTCTTTGGACCGAGGTAAGTGTTTGATCTAACTTTGGCTTGAGGGAATAGGATTAGGGTGTTGTTTGCTTATTTCTAAATGTTGAGTACAGTGTATAGGCATGGTGACAAGTATCTATACACCGGTGTCTAGCGTGACCGTGGGTCCTTGTCTGTACTTATTTCGATATTGTTATGACTCTACCATGTTAATTGATGAATCCTATGAAATGTGAAGAGTATGAGGATTGATTGTGAGTTGTAAATTATTTAGAGCATTGGCTCGAATAATAAAAAGACTATTGGGTAAGAAATGAAGGAAATAGAAGGTATTATGATTAATCTCTTGCCGGGATGGTTTGAGTATACTGATTATTCTCCCTTGTCGGGATGTGAAAGTTATTGTTGTTGCTCCCTTGCCGGGACTTAGCTGTTAATTGTGTAATTCCCTTGTCGAGTCATTTCTTATTATTTGGTTACCCCCTCGCCCCGTTCGGTTGTGATTACTGTTTGGGTGAGGAAGAGTGATAATGCATGAAGGGTCATTCCATGCTCTGTTTTGATTATATTTGCACGAAGGGTCATTCCGTGCCATGTTTTGATTAATTATACACGAAGGGACATTCTGTGCTCTGATTTGATTATAATTGCACGAAGGATCATTCCGTGCCATGATATGAGAGTTATGTGAAGGAAAGCACGAAGGGTGATGCCGTGCACTCTATTTGATTGCTTTCGGTGAGAATGAGAGTAAAAGCACGAAGGTTGATGCCATGCACCTGTTGATTTTCCTGATCTTGTTAATTGTTGTTATTGCCCTATTTCTTACTTAAATTGTTGACTTTATCTCCGGACTGTACTCCCCTATAGTATGCTCCCCTCCCTCTTAACTGTTTAATTTCTGTATGCTTCCTTTTTATTGCATATATCTATATATTAAACTGTACAGGTTAATTGGTAGTCCTGTCTAGACTCGTCACTACTTCGCCGGGGTTAGGCCAGGCACTTACCAGCATATGGGGTCGGTTGTGCTGATGCTACACTTCTGTGCTCTTTTGCACAGATCACGTTACCGGAGCAGCTTTTGGACCACAACAGTAGGATATTGATCGGGAGCTGACTTCAGTCCAGGGACTTACGAGGTAGCCTAGCTAGCGTTCGCAAGCCGAAGTCCCTTTCTATGTTTTTAGTTTGTTTTCATTGTACCGAGACAGACATTTATGTATTTTCTATTCGGACTTGTTTGTAGCACTCTTTAGTAGTTTGTGAGATAGCGACACCTGTCTTGGGTAGAGAAATATTAAACTTCCGTATTTTGGGTTTTTCAGTTATCTATGTTTTAAAGACTTCCGCTTTTATTTAGATGACTCGTTATTATTATTATTGTTGGGTTGCTATCAGGAAATGTTTAAATGCTTGGCTTGCCTAGCTCCGACAGTAGGCACCATCACGACTCCCGATGGTGGGAAATCCGGGTTGTGACATTGGGACTTCAACCAATATTTTCCACAAGTCACATATCACTACCCGAACTTAGTCGAACCTCCGAAACACCCAAAACAACACCAAAAGACCAAATCAACCTCGAATTCAAGCCTAAGAACTTCTAAACTTCCAACTTTTGCCAATTCAAGCCTAATTCTACCACGGACCTCCAAATTACATTATGGACACAGTCCTAAGTATAAAATCACCCAACGAAGCTAATCGAATCATAAAAATCTAAATCCGAATTCGTTTACTCATAAGTCAACTTCCAGTTGACTTTTCTATCTTAGCTTTCTAACTAAGAGACTAAATGACCATTTCACTCCAAAACTACTCCGAACCCAAACCTACCAACTCGATACAACTCAACACAGCTTAACAATATATAAAGAAATAGAAATGAGAGAAATGGGGCTACAACTCTTAGAACTACTAACCGGGTCAATATATCCTCCCCCTCTTAAACAAACGTTCGTCCTCGATCGAGTCTAAAAACACACCTGGAGTCTCAAATAGGTGAAATGTGTATCAATACCTTCTCATCACATTCAAATCATATGAACTCATTTCGCGGTCAAAACATACTCACCGCATAGCCCTTAAATCATGAATCCCACTAATAGGGACACCAACGGACATATAAGCACGTGCTCACACAATCAAAATTTTCGTACTCCAGCTACAGACCAAGACCCGGCCTCAAGTACCCCAGACTGGCCTAACATCAATACATAGAAATCACATCTCGCACTTTATCCAGGGAATCAAAATCCATCAATGCACAACTAATACCGAGCGCTCATGTGCGCATACGAATGCATGGAAGGAATTTAAAGAGTTACACTTCAAGCTAAATCAATACTGCACGATAAGAATTCAAGAAGGTGAAGTTTTCCTAAAGGTTCTGCAGCCTCTCGAAGATAAGTACAGATGTCTCCGTACCTATCCGCAAGACTCTACTAAACCCGCTCATGACTCGTGAGACCTATGCAACCTAGGCTCTGATACAAACTCGTCACGACACAAAATCTAACCATGGTCGTGATGGCGCCTATCGTGTTACAAGGCAAGCCTCTTCCCAAAAATATTACTACTAAATCGATTAAAAAAATTAATAAAATATTTTTAACATTTAAATTTCTCTCACTAAATCAACTCCGAATATAATCAATATAAAATACGGAAACGAGTCCCAAACATCGGGGTGTCACTAAGTCATGAGCGTCTAAAATTATGAACTGAGATATATAAACTGTCTAATTGTCCAAAGAAGAAATGATAAAAGGAGTAACAAGGTCCTGCGGATATTAGCAGCTACCTAGCAATCTCTACAGATAGACGGTATGAACTCAACGATCGTCGTGCTCTAACTCACCTGGATCTGCACATAAAGTGTAGGGTATAGTATGAGTACAACCACCTCAGAAGTAACAGAAATAATTAAGGAACTGAGCAGTAGTAACGAGCTAAGCAAAACAGTCCAATTATTTATTTTTCACAATTTTTAAAAATAACAGGAATAAATAGGTAAATTCCATAACTCAGTAAATGCCACAAAGAAATTTAACAGATAAATGCAGCAACAGTAAAAGTAAATGCTACCTCACAGCAATGTCACTCCATCACTCAGCACTTGCACTCAGCACTCCACACTCTACACTCAAGACTCAACACTCTGCGCTCATTGGGGGTGTGTACATACTCCGGAGGAGCTCCCAAAGCCCAAGCTCTAAGCACAGACAACTCACGTGCCATCATATCAATACCTGGATCCGCACAGTCAACACACGTGATACGTGGACAACTCATGCGCTATGGCATAAATATCTGGACCTGCACGATCAACTCACGTGCTACGCGGACAACTCACGTGCTATGGTATTAATATCGTCACAACCAGGCCATCGTCCTTACTCAATCATGTACCTTACTAGCCTCACCATCATCAACAAATAAGGGAACACAGCCCATATCAAGTATCACAACATATTAGAAAATAATAGAGACTGAGGTAAACATGTGCAATAATTTCTACGATTAAGTACAAATAATGTGAGCATGAATAAATCCTAAGCATTATCTATAACATAAAGGCACACAAGTTAAACAACAAGTAACTACGTAAACACAGATGATGGCCATGAGGCCTCACAGGACGGACTAAGTCTCCCTCCCGCAAGGTATACACCAACACGCCCATCACCTAACGTGGGTATCACCTCCAAACAATCACATGATATCAATTTCTCCGGGTTTATTCCCTCAAAGCCAAAGTTAAAATGGTTACTTACCTCAACAACATAAAATCCTACTCTGGGATGCCCTCGTCCCTGGAGTCAGTCTCCAAAAGCTTTGAATCTAGCTATAATCAGATTAATACCATCAACATATGCTAAAGAATCAAATTCCACAATAAAAACTGCAAAATATGCCAAAAATTCGAAATCGGCCAAAATCTGGCCCCCAGGCCCACATCTTGGAATCAGTCAAAAATAGCAGAAACCCTACTCCTCTCCCGAGTCTAACCATATAAAGTTCTTTAAAATCAGACTCTGTTTGGTCCCGCAAATCCTCACTTAAAACTCTCCAAAACTCAAACTCTAACTCCTCCCTCAATTTCACTTTGAAATCATCAATCAAATTCCAAAAACATAGATGGATTCATGAAATATAATCAAAACCGAGTAGAGAACACTTACCCCAATCCATATAATGAAAATTGACTCCAAAATTGCCCAAATCCGAGCTCCCCAAAATTGCCCAAATCCGGACATGACCGGCGCCCAACGGGGTAGCCCAAGTCAAGCGAACCTGGGTGCCTTTCCTATCCCACGCGTTACCCCATATTTTCTTTGCTCATTAATCAAAGGAAATATTCATTTATAATTAAAACACCCTTTTTACAAAACATACATAGCCACTTAATGAGGTTTACAACTTACATAGCCCAACATACAAAATACATATTTACATAAGTTCGTAACCCAGATTTACTGTCTACGGAGCCTTTAAGGATACAAAAGGATAATACAGTACATGCTGGTAATAAGGCTCTGGCTATACCTTACACAAAACCAAAATAAGACTATGGAATGAAAGCGGCATGAGCCACGCAGGGCCCCGAGAGGAAAGGGGCTCACCAATTCAGCTGACGGGAAGTGAAGGGGAGCTACGACAGGTGGACTGGAGTACCTGCTACGGATCCACCTACAATCATAACACGAATGCAGCGCCCCCGGCAAAATGGACGGCAGTACATTTGAATTGTATTGGTATGTATAAACAAACTTTGCCACAAGTAAACTCAATCCATACACAAGTAACGAGCAGTAATGGAATAAACAATTAGATACACATGAAAGTTACAATCAAGCCAAACAAGTTTACAATCTCTCCTTTTCCCCTTCAACATTTTCACATCAATGATTTCACAATTTTTCTCATATTTTCATTTCAATAGTGATTTCAATCACATTCCACCCTTATTACCTCAGCCACCCTTATCACCACAACCCACACCTTATTACTTCATGTTACGGCGCGCAACCTGATCCCACCGAACAATCACAATTCACAAACAACACAATAACAATTCACAAGAACAACAACAACAATTCTCAAAAGAACAACAACAACAGTTCACAAGAATTTTCATAGCCATCAATACCATTTCCATCATATTCAACAACTCATATGCATTTTATGTCACAACGATAATTGCCCATGACAAGCTATATATGTTATTACCATAGTTGTTCCAATTGCATCATTTACAATTTCCTTCCATCGTTTGTTTCTCAGCTCTTACCACATCACACATTCGCAATCACACATTTGGTTTATTGCCAATTACTTACACCATTATATCGGGAGACTTAACCACGAACACTCAAATCATACCAATCACAAGAATTTCACAAATAATCCACGTAGATGTCACACACCAAATATTCATACACCAAACAAGGTGATTTTACAAAGGTCAAAGTTAGTCATACATACCTGGAGCCGAATTCCCTTTTAACTTCTATTTTCAATTCACCAAATAGTCTAGCAATGTCAATCTAGTGTACAGGTTAACACATATATCTTAGAATTAAAGTTCACAATTACTACCCGAACCTATTTAGGTTATCAATCCTTCTTTTGTAAACCTTTTCTTCTACCCGATTTCCCTTACTAGGTTTTAGGTTTTAAAAAGGCTTGAATGTATGTTTTCAAACTCTATTTTAAAGAATCAATGCATGAGACTCCCCCCAGTTTAAACCTGAAAATCAATGAAAAAGGGTTAGGGATTTTACCTGTAAGAATGGGGATGAAGACAATCACTTTGAAAATTTCCGGCCCGGATAATTTTGAAGAATCAAATTGATGAAAATGACTTTCTCTCTCAAGAACCCTCTCTTCCCTCTCTCTTATTTTGTTCAGAAAGATCGTTAAAATAAGGGGTTGGGTTGTTTTCTAAAAAAGGGGGTCGGGTTTAAAGTTTTAGAAAAATAGTAGCCCGAGTCAGGTATGCGGTCGCACTTTACAATCGCAGAGATGAAATGCGATCCGCAGAATGGACCACAAAAGTGCTCCAAAAATCCAATCCTACTGTTTGGGTTTGCGACGGAAATGCGGTTCGCATACCCAATTTGCGGTCGCATAATGCACCGCATTTTTTACCTCAAATTTGACTGACACATTGACTTACTTTGCGATAGAAATGCGGTCCGCATATCAGTTATGCGATCACAAAATGAACCACATTTTAACCAAACCACTGATTCAATCTGCGGCAGAAATACAGTCCGCATAATAGATTTGCGACCGCATTCTGGACCGCAAAATAGCACTTTTCTAGAAAACCTGATTCTTTGATTTTTAAATTCTTAGATCATTACAAAGGGTCTGAACCACGGCGAGCTTGCTTACCGCAAAGAGTCTTACACGTTCCTAACACATATTCAGAACTTGATACTACGAGCTACTAGGTTTCGAGCACAAATTTTTCACGGGGCCTTACATAAATTTTGGGTTCTTTCTTCTCGTTCATGTTCAGAACACTGTGGACTTTTGTTCTTTCTTGTATTTTTGTTTAACTGGTGAGTTACTGAACCTTTGCAATTTCGTTCCTATGTATCCGCAACTTGCATATGTTTTTCACTTCTGAAGTTCATTGCTTAATGTGTTGGTAAGTTACTCTTGTGTGCAATTTTATTTTCTTCACCTCAGTTTTAGGTCTTTTTAACATTTGACTTCGTAATGTAGCTAGTTTGAAACATGCCTAAGCCTAATTCGAGTAATCTAGATTCTCTTAATTTTGTTTAGCCAATATGTTATGAACTATGTTGTATGTGACCTTTGCACTTGTTAGCATCTCTTGGGTGTTTAATTCTGCTTAAGGTTATCCATTCCATTATTTGAATATGCTCCATCTGCATAATTTGGACTTTCTTTAGTTAATTGGTCTATTAGGTCAAACCTGAATGCTTACCCTTACTATATGACATGAGTTTATCTTCCCTTTCTATATCTCTATAATGACAATCTTGCATAGGTAGTATGTTTTAATTTTGTGTCAAGATCCTGTTCTCTCAGCCATAACTAGTTCTTAGTTAATATACCCCTCAGCATGTTTTGGCTTACTTGATTCCCCAGTAGTTGTCATAATTTGTGCTTCCCTACTATGTCTATGTTGTTTTGTTGCCTGATGTGAAGCTAACATGGATATCTTATGACACTGGGCATATACTTAATAATTTGGATCTTTAGGTTTTCACTTATTTGTTATTATGTATCTATGCATGATGATCTTTGTCAATCCAACAAACTGGTTATTTTCCTAACTCTATCAATATGTGACTGCATGTGTGCTAAGTGTTGAACTTGCTTCTAGGTCGTTACTAAGCTTGTTTTTCAAATCCTGTGACCTGTATTATTTTCTCTATGTGCTCAATTTGGTCATGTCTGGGTATCCCTCAATTCATATCTCTCAACCTTGGTCCATTCCCTTTCACATATTACAGGCTCTTTTGAGATTTCACTCTTAGCCAGCTGAAATCCAAGGCTACCTAGGCTCCATCACTAACCTTCCCAATGTGAGAACTGTTCAGGGTCCAATTGAGATCCTTGTGAACTCTAACACAATAGAATTTGGCCCTTAGTCATTCCCTGAATTTCCTCTAATAACCTCCTTAGTGTGAGCACTGCCCTCGGTTCTTGAAGCCCTTGGGAACTCTAACACACTAGGGTCATGGTTCTTTTCTACCTTCCTAATTGTTCAACTTTGTCTTTTACTTACTGGCTGAATCAACTGGTTTTTGGCTACTTTATGTAAATGAAGATATGATTTCTGGGCTGTTGTGAACTGTATGGATATGAGAATGAAGGCCTGCCCAGGCTGGGTATACTTTGAGCCTGTTGTGGCCTCACTATAGCTATTTTTACTCTGTAATTTATTCATTAGGCTTGTAATAATATAGTAATAACAATTAGGTTATTAGAAAAATTGGGGAAAAGGGGGTTTATCTTAGTATTTGCATTTAAAGTGGTAGAAATCCTGCCTATAGGGGTTGTACTTTGCTTAAATATGTTTTGTTGTTGTATGTTAGATAACCTGCCTATATGTGTTTAATCCGTCTGATCTATTATGCTTCTACAAGTTAGATATCATGCCTTAGGAAATTAAATGACCAATTCCTCAATATGCGTTACAGTATATTCATTAGGTGCAATAGGATTCTGTTAATTCACATGCTACCTAATCTACAATTTAGAAATAATGCCTATAGGATTAATTGGTTAACATGTTGTTGTTCACTTAATAAACATGCCTATAGGATCTAAAATCAGTCTTAATAATTGATTATCCTGCCCACTTCCTTTAGGTGCTAATGTTTAACTTTTAACACTGTGTCATTGCCACTATTAGAAAGCATGCCTATAGGATCCAACTAAGAAATTCTAAATATTCTCATGTGGTTGCCCCTACCAATTAATGCATAAATCACCTAGATACCATGTCTATAGGTTAACCACTTACAACCTATAATCAGCAGGAAACTACGTAGTCACTTAGAAATTGTATTAAAAATGGCTTTGCACATGAAACTGTTTGCGCGTTCAAAATCTAGCATCACATAGAAATCATGTCTATAGGATTCAATGACTTTAACTCGTATCTGCCTAGCTTGTTTGCGTTCATTTGTTGTCTAAGTGTGGAGGCTAACTTGAGCCCTTAACGGCTTTTACGTAAAGTCCAACTTATTTTGTATGTCGCCTAGTCTTCTCATTTTTGAGCAACCTAAGTTAAGTCTAGAACCACCCAAGATAGAGGTCCAAACGTCTCTTGGACTATAGGGAAGGGATAGGTAGTGCACGCATAAGGCACGGTTTAGAATCAACTAGTGTGCTTTAGGTAATACCTTAAAGATAGTAATCGGGTAGCAGGAGATGATAGTATATGCCCGTTGAATAATAGTAACACCCCATCTTGAGGGAGTTATGAAGTATTATTTATGTTGCACGGGGTGATCCTTTAGGCTAAAAATTTAGAACCTCACCCCCCTCCATCTTGTCTTTAAATCAATTATTTGAACTTCTCAAACTCCTTGTTTTCTTGTCCTTGATCACATAGACTAATTCATATAATTCAAGTTCGGTTGGGACCTATAGTTGTGGACCTCTAAGGGTGCCTAACACCTTCTCTTCGAGTTAATTTCGAGCCCTTACCCTATCTTTTGTGACACAAACTGGTTAAACCTGAGTTATTTGCAAATAGGTGCCATAAAGCACCTTAAACTTATTAGGTGGATACTCTCTCTTTTAACACCCTTCCTTAAAAGAGTTGTCATGTGTCGAAGCCTGATTTCGTGAGAAAATGGGCACGACACTAAGGTGATTGTCCACACCGATCATGCGGTGCTTCAGTACTTAATAAGCAAGAAGGATTTAAAGGCGAGGTTAATGCGGTGGGTGCTTTTATTGCAAGAGTTCGATCTAGAGATCTAAGACCAAATAATTAGTAAAAATCAAGTGGCGTACCACTTGTCTTGATTGGAAGAGGAAGGGAGGCCACATGACGGCCTTGAAATCAACGATTCCTTCCCCGACGAGAAGCTTCTAGCCATTTAAATGACCGAGATGTCATGGTTCACCGATTTAGCAAATTATCTTATGAGTGACATTGTATCGAATCTTCAAACCAAAAGAAGAAGCTCAAACGGGATTGCCTTGACTATTATTAGGATGAACCATACTTCTTCCAGATTTGTACCGATAGTGTAATTTGAAGATGTATTTCGGAGGAGGAACAAGTGGAAATTCTTGAGGCTTGCACTCTTCACCATATGGTGGTCACCATGGTGGAGCTAGAATGGCAGCAAAAGTGTTGAGTAGTGGATTCTATTGGCCTACTGTCTACAAGGATGATAGTGAGCTTGTTAAGCATTGTGATGAATTCCAAAGGGCTGGTGGAATCTCAAAGAGAAACAAAATGCCTCTCACTACCATTTTAGAGATAGATATTTTCAATGTGCGGGGTATTGATTTCATGGGTCCGTTTGTGAGCTCTTGTGGAAACACCTACATTCCAGTCGCGGTTGATTATGTGTCTAAATAGGTTGAGTCTGTTGCTTTGCCCAACAATGAAGCGAGGAGTGTGGTGGCATTTTTGAAGAAAAATATTTTTACAAGATTTGGTACTCCAAGATCTATCATAAGTGACAGGGGTTTGCATTTTTGCAACAAGGCTTTTGATACCTTACTCACCAAGTACGGTGTCACTCACAAAGTCTCGACCCCCTATAACCCTCAAGAAAGTGGACAAGTGGAAGTCTCCAACCACAATATCAAGAGTATTTTGTCAAAGACAGTGAATACCAATCGAACGGATTGGTCACGAAAACTAGATGATACTTTATGGGCTTATAGAACGGCTTACAAAATAGCGATTGGGATGTCTCCCTGCCGATTGGTGTTCATGAAATCTTGCCATATTCTGGTGGAACTTGAGCATAAGACTATGTGGGCTTTGAAGAAGTTGTACCTTGAATGGGATATCGCCGCCAACTTAAGGGTGACACAATTTAATGAGCTAGATGAATTTAGGTACCATGCATATACAAGTTCTTCCTTATACAAGGATAACATGAAGTACCTCCATGACAAGTACATCCAAAACAATGAGTTTAAAGAAGGTGGTCTTCTGTTATTGTTCAATTCTCAGTTACGGATGTTTCCAATAAAGTTGAAGTCAAAATGGAGTGGCCCATTTGAGGTTGTTGGTGTGACACCATTTGATGCATTGGACTTGAAAAATAAGAATGATGAAGTATTTAGAGTTAATGGCACTGTGTGAAGCACTATCTTGGAAAAGTTGATGATGTCCACGTCGTGTCGGTTCTTCATTTCAAATGATTGGTAATGCATCGTGTCGCGACGCTAAATCAGGCGCTTCTTGGCAGGCTACACATGTGTCTTTCTCTTTATCTTTTTTTCTTCTTCTTTAGGTAGGTTTTGTTTTGTGCTAACTAGTTTTGAAGTGTATGCAGGAATGAGTGTGATTTGCAGGATTGTGCCCAGAAAAATTGGCTAAGTGTTGAAAAAGTGCGGACCATGTCACACCTCCTTTTTCCGCTTACACCCCGTGAAGGGTATATTAAAGGAGTTTTTCCACTTAAAGGACAATCGGAACGGGATTTGTTATTTTATTTCAGAGTCGCCACTTGGAAAATTAATGGTGTCCCAAGTCACCGGTTAAATCCCGAATCGAGGAAAGTTTGACTATGTTAACAGTCCGCGAATCAGAAATCCGGATAAGGAATTCTGTTAAGCCGGGAGAAGGTGTTAGGCATTCCCGAATTCCGTGGTTTTAGCACGGTCGCTCAACTATTGTATTTGTTTTTATCTGATTTTCATATATATTCCATTTTTTTACGTGCTTTTATTAATAACCCGCTTTTATTGTTGAGTTTTACAAGAATTGCAACATCGTGAAAATGTATCTCGAACCATGCCGTACGAGTACGCCCGTGGCTTTTAACACATTTCGATTTCGTTGAGATTTGGATTTGGGTCACATAAATGTGCACCCGTATTTAAGAAGGTAATATATTATTATAAATCGCGCCTAAAGTGTCTACGTGTTGATTAATTTTGGGAAAAGACTGTGGAATTATCTAAACAGTCCTTCCAATTCTAATATATTTTTTTACGTATCAATTATTGAGGGCCCCGCCTTTTGTGTTTCATTTGGCGAGGCTCATATCATCTTTTATTTAAAGGTCCATCCTAAAATGACTATGATTTTTCTATTTATTTTTTGTCTCTAAATTAAAGAAAAAGTCCTATTTAATTAATATATTTGAAAGGGCCGAGCACTTATGATTTAAATTCAAATTGACCCAAACCAGTAATTTATGAGAAAGATGAAGCGGATTTAACAAACTAGTTCAGAACATAAAAGACTAGGCAGCTCGGGCCTATTACTGCAGAACCCAATTGTTGTGGAAACCAGGCCCAGAGCTTGATCCAATTTTAAAATGTAGCTGGAGAACGTCACTCGGAGATCGAGTCCTGGCGGAAGCACTGAGCATTCACAAATGAATTTAAACAAACCAATTGATCCCAAGGCACATTAATTGATTTCTTTGCATTTTTGCAATTCTTTAACTCAAATTATGAAAGTCACCTTTTGCACTTACCACTAATTTTACTGTAAATATTTGTTTCACTCAAGTCAAGGTCTGGGTGACAAATTAACTCATTTAATTTTACTAGTGAGTTCCGAGTACTATTAAAGGTGATAGCCAAATTAGAGACAGGAGTTCGATTTTTTACAACAGTGATAACAGCCTGAGTAACGACCCAGATTCAGAACCAAGCAATTATGTTAAGATTAATTCCAATTAATACTTTTCAACTAATACTGGACCACTGAAATTGGTATGCTAAAATATGAGCCCGTTTTTATAACTGTTAAAAAAACGAACTAAACTACGTTATACTACACTACACTACGCTAGTAACACAAGTTAAACCGAATTATGATTACTAACTACTAGTCCATATGCTCATAAAATCCATTCACACTTCATGAGTTAAGAGTACTCATCAAAACAGTCCAGTTACTGCCAAATCTAGTTTTCAGTCCATTACACATTAGTAGTCTAAACAGTCTATCACAAATAATCTAAATCAATGAATTCAATTAACCAGGTGTAATGCAATTAGCTAATAAAGTAGTAAGGGCTTCAATGAAGATCAAGCAGCCATTGCATTTCCATTCCATGGGAGATATTACATCAAAACAGGCTGAAACGTGTACCTGGAGTGAATTAAATAGAAAAAAGAAGTCAGCAGTAGCAGTAGCTTCTAACAGTATCTCAGGACTAAGTTCAAACCTCTGCAGCAATCAGTACAGAAGTATAACAGCCCAGATGCAGTTTCAAAGGTCCAGAAAATTTTAAAACTAAACAGAGCTACCAGATTAGGTCGAAATCAATTTGAAATAACCCAAAACCATTCGAAAACCCACCAGTGAACCTCTGAAGCTTTCACAACCAGAATTTAAACTAGAAAAGGCGAAATACCAAATGGAATTCGAATCATATTTAGAAGGAACTAATGCAACAGTAATTTTTTGGTTTTAAGAGATTTTCTATTTTTTTTTTTTGAGTTTTTTGAAATGTTGAATTGTGAAATTTGGATCTAAGGAGACAGAAATTACTTGGGAGAAGTTTCAGATTTTCCAAACTTGTCAAAATGAGGCATATGGATGCCTATTTATAGATTTAAAAAGG
>MU715519.1:47950-61386 GCA_026770625.1 Nicotiana glauca
CAAAATCTTGAAAACTCTTTAGGACATGTGACCCGTAACATCCCGAATGGAATGTTTTTTCCAAAAGAAAACATCCATTAGGGATGTTACGGTTATGAGTCCCCAAAAGTTAGTCTCAGGGATTCTTGACCAGAAGATTTTAAAATAAGATTCGAGGGTTTCTGGTGGATTTTAAAACAAGCAATTATGAGGAATGGGTAGAGGATGTTACGGAGGAGCTATGGTGTATTTTTGGGTTGATTTGAATGAACTAGTGTTCGCCGGAGTTAGGGTTCCGGCGACACTTTTTCAAATATTCGAGACAGACCAAAAAGATTCGAGGGAAACGGGGTAGAGGGGTGAGAAGGGGAGGTCAAGACGGTTCAGGGGTGTAAAGGCTGGAAGGTTTGGTGGTGGTGGCATCTCCCGCCGGAGAGGGTTCCGGCGGGCTTTGGAAGAATATTAAGGCGGCTAGGGTTTTAATTAAGAGAAGAAGAAGAATGAAATGAAAGGGTGTAACGTTTGACCATATTAAAAGATTGATGATGATCAAGAACCGTTCGATTAAAAGAATTAACGGTTGAGATTGCTTGACGCTTTCACGGCGTCGTTTGGTTCAATGAAAGATTAATCTATGGCCGTTGGATTTGATCACTGGACGGCTCAGATCTCTTTAGCTTTTGGACGGTGTCTTTTTGTTAATTCCAAGTTGACCGGATATGGGCTAAACTGGTAGACCGGGTTATTCTATTTGTTTTGGGCTTGGGGTTGGTTTGGCCCAAATTATTTTCCTCTCTTTTGCATTTTCAATTTTGTATATATATCACAATTATTTTCACTTGTTTTATTTGTATTATTTTATTTTTGTATTGCTATTTTTTGTATTTCATTTTTCGTATTTCTGTATTTTTCTTTTGTATTTTGTATTTATTTTTTGATTATATTTTTATTTTTATGGTAATTTCAATTAAAGCGCCAAAAATGCTATTTATGATTTTTCTTTTAAAATGAATTAATACTAAAGTTGTAAAATTAAACCCCCTTAATGTATATGTATTTTTTGTACTTTTATATTTATTAAAATGCAACAATTAACACTAATTTCAACAAAAATCCACAAAAAATGGTAAAATAATAAGAAATTATTTATTTAAATCTTTTTGGAATAAAATTGCTTAGGGCAAAAATCACGTGCCCACAGACCACACATTAATTGTGTGGATCACACATTAATTATGCGGGCCGCACAATCTTGTATACCACAGTAGAGAGGAATCTGCGACCGCACAATTCATTGTGCAGCCGCACAACTGGAGAACCAAAAATGCAACTCTCTAAATTTGGAATTACAGAGAAATGGCCATTCTGCGGCCGCACTCACTTTTATGTGGACCACATTCATTTCATCAGTCTAGATTCTTCCATGTATCCTTCATCACTTGTATGTCAAATTCATGTTTAGATTTTTCAATATTTCTTAGTGTTTGTTCTTCAGTGGTATAGTTATTTTTAGGCCTAAAGTGTCAAATGTTCTTCATATGTGCTTAAATTTGTGCGGGTACTATCATATGCACTCATTCGGGGCTGGGTAAATCACATATCATGTTTAATTTTCCAATACCATGTCTACATTTGTGCAAAAATTTGAGAAACCTAAGTCAGTGTCGTATAACATTAAATTGTGCGATCACCATATTATGAGTTAGGGCACAACACCGAGCATGCAATGTGCGGACCGCACTCAAAATTATACGGTCCACCAAAAATTGTGCGGTTCGCATAAATACGTGTGATCGCACTTTGAAACTTCAGAGAACCAGTAGTCTGACCTAGATTTGTGTGGCCGCACTCAAAATTGTGCGGTCGTCTGTGGCCGCACTCAATATTGTGCGATTCGCACTTTTATTTCTCTAAAATATTTTTTTTCCTACAACTGTTAACTGCTTTTGGACTTTAACTGACCTATGTGCTTTGTATTGCAGACAATGGTTTGATCACGAGGTAAAGGTGATACATATGAAGGGAGGAGTGAACCATCCCGAGGCCGGGCAAGGGTAATCAACCTTTGGGAGTGCAGAAAAAGCATCAACCAAAAAGTGAACCACGGGGAGAGGTAGGGCCATAGTGCCTTCAGAATCAAGCTCGTACGTCTCGTCTAGGGAAGCCTCCGAGGGCTACTCATCTAAGGAACAACCTGAGGTCCAGTCCCAACCATCACAATTCCCTTGGAGATACCAACTCCGCGATGAACCCCCCACAAAAGCAAGTTCTTTTGAGGGTTCAGATGCCAGCAGCCAGGGTTCAGAGCCCTCCTCTATACACACTCCCTCTGCACCAGTTGCAATAGATGATGATGTTCCTGATGATGGTAGAGGGGGTGACACTAGAGTGGGCGGCCTAGAGAGGTTGAAGAAGAAGGAGATATGGGAAGATAGATTTGTGAGCTTGGCAGCCTTCATAAGGTACATAGAATGGTAGCCCCAGAGATCGCACTTGAGTGGCAATTCTTATTGAAGGATTTGGATAAATACAATCCAAATGTCCTAAAGCTATTCGGGAAGCGCAAGGGGTGGATGTGGTTCACCCAGAGTGTTTTGGATGCCAAGGAACACTTGGTACGGGAGTTCTACGCCAATGTGGCACACATCAAGAAAGGCACCAAAGTGACCAAAGTGAGTAATTTGAAGGTTAGGTTCGATCAATGCACTCTGAACAATTACATGGGATTCGAGGAGGTAGAGGCAGTCTGGTACATAGAGAAGCTTTCTATGGGTGATGCAGCTCACCCTTGGCTAGCAGAGATCTTGGCAGCTCCAGTACCACGACCACCGTGGATCATAGCAGAGGCTTTCATTGCACGGGCCACCCTCAATTTTGAAGCAAAAGGGTGGCAAACTTTTGTGTGCAGCCAAATAGACCCGAGTCGGAATGAGAACAATCTTCCACTCCCCCGAGCAGTTTTGGTAGCATCTATCATGGCCGGGTACCCAATCAATGTAGGTGCCATCATGTCAGCCAACATGTCAATGGTTGTCCGAAAAGGTAAAAGCGCATATATGTATCCTAACGCCCTCACAAAATACCTTATGGATGCAAAGATGGAGCCGAGGAGCTTTGATACAAAGGTGCGGGCCAAAAAGCCCTTCTCATGAAACTCTTTGCAAGGCCCGGAAAACCAAAATTTCAAGGGTAAGGCAATTGTCAGCGGTGGCCAGTCTGATGATCCATCGGTGGTGGTTACAGATTCAGTTGTTGAGCCTTCTACAGCTCATATGCCTTCTACAACTGCCATACCTTCCACAGTTGTCGGTCCTTCTACCGAGACAACTGACATGGCACCACCTCGATATTCTAGACCATCTACATCAGTACTAGTGCCTGCCTCATCCACATATCAACTCATTACGCTGCAAGTCTCCCAAACATTGGTGAGTCTCAACAACTAGATGCAGATATCTATTGCAAAGTTGTCTGTCATATCCAGTGCTATTGCAGCACAGTTTTTTGCCTCAGCAGCACCACAGGTACCTCCTTTAGTGGAGGAAACATTGAAGAAGATCTATGAAAATTAGAAGAACAGCATGGATACATTGGTGGTGCATGGGGGAGCTACTGAGGAGTTAGGCAAATAGGTGAAGAAGATGCAAAAATCTCATGCTTCGAAGAAATCAGTAGATAGATTGAGAAAAGAAGTGGCAAAGATAGCATCCGCTGGGGATATACCACTTGATCTGTTGATGGAGTCAGCATCAGCAGCACCTTCAGTACTTGAGGCAGCAGCTGGCCAGCCTGAGGAGCCAGACCTCGCTGCCCACACTGCTGAGAAGATGTTTCAGATGTTTACCAACCCCGTTATTGCCCGAGTGGATGATGATGAGATCCAGTTGGAGGAGCTCAGGGATGTTGATGATGCTATATGAGACCACATATGGAGTTCTCTTCACTCTCTACCCTTCATTATTCTAATTTTGTTAAGCATTGAGGAGAATGTTTATTCTTATTCAGGGGGTAAAGTCTACTTTGGCTGGTTTGATATGACATTGGCCTGTAATAACTTCAATACTCTTTTTCTTTTATCTTTATTCTCTCTTTCATTATGTATATATTCCTCCCTCTCTTTTGATGTATATATTCTATTCCCCTAGGTTTGTATATTCGTTTGTCTTACTTTCAGTAGTTTATTTCATAACTTCTTTAGTTTGTTTTTCTTAGTAGTATAACTTCTTATTTACTTTAATAGCTTCTTTCTGATTTGGTAGCTTCTTTTTATGTTTAAGTGAGAAATAAGCCTTTGGTTTTCTTAATGCCACGATTCTTTCCAAAGGTGAGTTTTGTGTGAACCGGGTCGCTCTTCCCAACGATGGATGGTGTGACAACCTTCTTAAGGGATTGAGTCCGTTTTTTGTGTTTAGGTAAAAAGAAGTAGTATTAATGAATAAAAAGGGTCAAGCATGATTCACTTGGTACCAACACATTTAACTACGGCCTTATGGTTAAAAACAAGTTCTTGTCAAGAAATAACTCTAATTAGTGACCTTTAGACTCTTCTGTTGACTTGAGAAATCATCGAGTGGTTTAGTTGAATCATTAGTGATTTTCAATCTTGAATATTGTTATTGTGGGCCCTCGACTCTATCCTCTTTAACAATCCAGTTGTGTGAGAAGTGAGATTTTTGTTGCAAGTCCAAGTACCCATGCGAATGATCTAGAACTTGCCCCGAATGTGTTTCTAGGCGAAATTCTAAGTTTTGCTTGGCTTGAAAAGTGATTGTAGGCTCTCTTCGTCCCACTTAAAATGTTCCATGACACACCAATGTTTCCATACCTAGTCAACCCATTTGAGCCTAAGACCTTTCTCATTTGATAGCCACGTTACAGGCCTTTACCCGTTTGTAGTGACACTCTCTTGGCACCCTAGCTTTTCTTAACACTCTTGAGAAGTAATTGGCTAAAACATAAGTTTGGGGGAGATATGAGGAGTTTGAAGTGGTATAAAGTCACAAAAAGAGAAGAAATGAAGAAAAGGAAAGGCAAAGAAAAAGAAAGAATGCACAAAAGAAAAATGCAAAAAGAAAGTGAATAAAGTAAGAGTTGAAGGGATTCAAAGAAAAGAAATGATGCAAAGCATGGAGAAAACAAATAAGGAGAAAATGAACATCATGACCGAGAAAGAGTGATGTTAAGACCCTCTAGTTCTCCTAAGGAAAAAGATAATGACTCAAAGAGTCGACAAAACATGAGCCAAAAAGAGAAAAGTGGAGTGTTTAAGGAAAGATGAACCCATTTATATTCCAACATTCCCTACCCTTGTCCAATAAGCCTTCATTACATTTTGAAAAAGTACTACATGATTTCAAGCTGAGTGAACTTACATTAGTGGCGATTTACATGAGGGGCAAGCATATTGTACTTAGAGTCGTGCTTGTGACATTCTTTTGAGAGAGATGAGTGAACTTTTCACAAACCCTTGAATTGAGTGTTATATTCTTAAGTGAGATATGCTAATGGAGAGTAGAGGAGAAGTAGTTTGGGATCCACAATGACCAACATGAAAGAGCGAGCCTCCTTGATGAATAAAGTCAATTCTTGATGCTCTAGTATCACATTAGAACTATTGTACTTAAAAAGCCAAATCATTGCCTTGTTGATAATTCATAAGTGTTGTGGGCAATTGTTGGTCTCAATTGATGTGTATTTGATTCACCTTAGGCCATTTGAAGTAGCAATTTTCTTGTGGAGGTGGGAATTAGTTTATTTTCTTGAGGACAAGCAAAAGCTTAAGTTTGGGGAAGTTTATAAGTAGGGATTTTGACTACTTATTTGCACTGTTTTACTTTCGTTTTAGCTAAAAAATGCTTAAAGGTATTCTCGGAAACTGATAAAATGTGAATTCTTAAAAGAGTACTGTAAAATAAGCCAACGTGATGAAATTCAACTCAAGAAGGAGTATTCTTGGACAAGGACTAAAACCAAGTAAAAAGTGTCAAAGTGCGAATCGCAGAATTTTGTCTGCGGCTGCAGAATGTGAAGGAATTTTGACAGTGTCGCTTTGCAAGGTTCGGCCGCAGTTTAGAATTGTGCGGCCGCAGAAGTCCCTCATGTCAAGCTCAATTTCAAAGTGCAGACTGCACACAGAATTGTGCGGCCGAGAACCTCTGAAAGGTCAATTTTGTCTGAAATTTTCAGCTGTGTATAAATAGTTTTTTTGTCAAAATTAGGTTAAGTTTGAACTTCAGAAAGTAGAGAGCCATTTTTATTTACTAGTTTAGGAATTTTTACAATAGCTTGTCTAATTTAAAATGAATGTTTATCGCTTTATCATCTAATATGAGTTTAATCTTCTTTTATTTTTTAATTTCTTCAATTTTATCTATGAGTAGCTAAATTTCTAGCTAGGTTTGTGACTCAACCCTAGTATGGGTATCTGATGGGTATTTGATTTATGGCTTGTTTAAGGTTGGGTGTATAATATTTAGCCTAGTTATTGCTTTAATTGTAGAATTAATGGTTGCAAACAGTGATTCAAGCATATTTGACTTAGTCTACTTGAGAAAGAGAGATTAAGTCTAGGAAAACTTGGCTAACAAAAAATTGGAGTGAACTCAAGAAATTGATAGTCCCAATTAAAGGGTTGAATCTAGAGATAGTAAAACCTGACTTGAGCATCTATCAATTGTTTTGTGAATTATCCATTTGGGCTTGAGAAAGCCAAAATTGGGCAAAACCACTCTATTACCGAGTGGTATTGTGTGAGTAACTATGTGTTGATTGCTATATTACGCCCCCACCAACGAAACTCGTTCTAAAGACCACAACCCGTTAGGCAACCAACTAGGTGGAAGTCACAGCCCTACAACTTGAAAAAAACCAGCAAAAAAGCATTCTCTAGTTGATGTTCTAAACGTCAATACCACACAAGAGGGGGGTGATTTGTGTGGTACCTAATTTTTGCACTAGAAGAACCTAGTTCTTCTAGATGTACTTACTATAACTGTTTGCGGAATTAAGAGTGCATAAAGTAAAGGACATAGAGATTTTTACGTGGAAAACACCTGGCTCAAAAGGTGAAAAAACCACGACCTACTGCTCAGTAGGATTTTCCCAAACTTCCACCAAAATCACTTAGCCAAAAACAACATTTACAAACTCTTGTAAACCTAAGGATTAAACTATAATCCCAGTGTGGCACACAGCCTCAACTGCTGCGACACTTTCAAGTTAACTCTAACTTGAATACTCAAAGTACCTAATACAATTGCTTCTATGAAAGCTAAAAGGTACAATATAAAAAACACCTACTACAATTGAACTAGAAATAAATAAAGACACAATGGAATTGGTTCTTCACTCTTGGTTCATGTAGCTTCAGGTTTGCACACTTGAATCACACTCAAATTGCTTGCAAAATCTCCTAGCTCTTTTGCTCTCAATTTAGTTTAACTTCTGCGTATTTGTGCAATTGCCTGTAAAAGAAAATAATCATTATTATTTTTATAGTTAGTAATCAGAGTTTGATTAAAACTCGAATTGCTGATCCTTCATCAAATTCGAGTCTTAAAACAACTCAAAATCCAATCCTTATCCTTGATCCGGGTGTAGTTCTCTTCACATAATGAGACTTCAACTCCTTATCATATGCAAACTTTTCAATCAACTCAGAAGCTATTGTTGCTTATCCTTGAGACTTATCTTCTTCACACGTATGTCACATATGTAAGCATATCAACACTGTGTCTCACATGATGGACCTGGTTCATGACTGAGTTCATTTTGTCAATCTTCAAAACTTCATTTGAACTTGGGCCAACAAATTCCCCCTTTTTGATGATGAAAAACTCTGTACTTTTATTGATCAGAGACCTTGTGGAATTCAGCTTAATTTTCACACTTTAATTTAACTTATCATTAAGGACAAAGTCTAATCAGGTTATAAACATCACATTTTCATAATACAAAGTAAAGCACAATATCACTTCCCCCTTTTGGCATCATCGAAAATTTGCATTTTATATGAATCCCGGATGTTAATTATTACTCATGGCTACTGAGGCAACTGCAAGTGAAAACATGATTTAGTTAATCAATAATCAACTTCACAGAAATTTAACTATTAAGATCAGAAGTTTCATAGAACAAGAGAAAATAAAGTACATTGTCATTTATTAGGAGATGTTTCTACAAAACAGACCACAAAAAGAAAAACAAACATCTAACCATGAGCAAAAAACAGAGAAAGGTTACGAATCTGGGTCACTGAAGGGGTTTCTAAACTGATTCTAGGGCTTGGAGGAACTAGAGGGTTGGGATTGAAGGAGATTGAGCATTATTTGGAGCATCCCTTCACTCTTCTCTTTTTCCTTTGCTAGTTCATCTTTGAGGCCATTTCTTTCACTTTCAGTAGTGCGAGCCTGGAGCCTAGCAATTTCTGCATCTTTTGATCCACACTCTAGAACCAATGCCCTAACTTTGCTGTTCACAGAAGTCTTCAAGGGGGGTTACACTTAGCAGATAGTCACAAGCCTGCAAAGTTTTGATTCCAAAGTGCTCTTTACTGGAGGCCATCTCCCACTTTTTCAACAGCACATCTAAGTTGTCCAAGACAGTTGTCAGTATAAACCCATAAGGTGTGGTATGAGCCTTGGAGCCATTTATCACTCTATCCAGCAGCTTGACAATGAAAGCAGGCCAGTTAATCTGCTTTCCTGTCACAAGACACTTCAAAAGGACCAGGTCCATATAATTAGCAGTGTGTCTTCTCTCCTGTCTGGGTAGCAAACACTTGTTCACAAACTCAAAAAGCACTTTGTGCTCAGGCTTCATCTCACTCTTTTGCACAAACCTAGTTTCAGGCACTTCTTCAGCAAACTTGGTATCACAGAAATTTCTGGTGATTTGGAGAGCAGAAGGGAGAGAATCGAGACAAGGCCACCTTTGCCTAGTATAGTCATCATAGCCCTCACAGGGTATGTCTAGAATTCTGCCCAATTTAGGTACATCAAATTGCACCTTTACTCCCCTCACCAAGCTTTTAACAACCCCATTCACCACTATGGCATTTGCCATAAACTCTATCAGCTCTTTTCTTGTCAGCCTGCCATCCAGTTGAAGAATTATGTCCTTCCACCCCTGTGCATTCAGGGCATCAACCAATCTCTTCATGCCTGGCTCCTCCAAGTCTTTCAGAATTCTTCCTTTCAATATCTTTCTCCTGCTAAAAAGGACAAATCTGTCCTGTTCGTTTTTAGATTCCTCTTCTTCTTCCTCTCCACTCCATGCTTCTTCTTCTTCAAGAACTTTCACTTGTTTTCCTTTGACTGCAGGCCTGGTTCTTTTTTCCATGGAGGGTTCAGCAGATACAGATTCTGAAGAATTCTTGGTGGAAGTCTTGTATTTCTTTGATGTATGAGTGGGAACCTTCTCAGTTGTACCTCTTTCTTGATGAACCAGTTCCATCTCCTCCTCCTCTTTTTCTGCAGCCACATAACTTTCCACAACTTTAGCTTTTCCCTTTTCCTTCTTCTTTTTCTTGCTTGCCTCTAGGGCTTTCTGCAATTCAGCCTCACTTTGCCTTACCCTGCTTCTAGTAGCTCTCACCTTTTGTGCTGAAGGGATAGTAGACTAAGGAGATGACACCTTGCTCTTCTTTGTTGGCTTAGAGGCAGTTGAAGCCTTTTGAGAAGAAGCTTTGCACTTCTTGGGATCAAAGCTTGCTCCAACTTTCTTCAGAATGTCAGCCAAGGTTTCTTCCACAGATGGAATAGGTGCATCTTGTTGTTCACTCAGGTGCACAAGACCTTCAGCAGCCTCCCCAGATTCACTCCCCCTAGCTTGTTGCCACTCTCCTCATCTCCTCCACAAATTGCAAGAATTTTACCTTTATTTTTCTTTCCCTTCATCTTCGATTCTCCCTCACTTACATCTCTCACAGATCCCACCAACACAAACCTATCATCTACTTTCTCCATTATATCAGAAAAAACATAGCATTTATTTACCTATTTAGGGGTTTCTTGATTCTTGTCTGATTCAGAAGACCCACGTTCTTCTCCATCGCTTGTAGAGACAAAAGCTTCAGACTCGGAGCTTGAGTCAGATGATTCCTTTTCAGAGCTTTCCTCTCTTTGACTCGCTTTCAATTTTTCGTTGAGAGTTGTTCTCAGAGCACTATTAGCTACAGTCTTTCTTGCCAACATTTTCTGCCGGCGGAATCTTGGTTTAGGGTTGTCGCTAGGAGGTACAGATGAAAATGTGTTAGGAGATGTTGGTGGGGGAGTTAATGGATTTTCTTGAGGGTTAGTCATGGCGGAGAATTTCTGGAGGGTTTTGGGAATTTTGGAGAATTTTAGAAAGAATGAGGATGATTAGGGGTTTTAACACCTAATGACTGTTATGGACTGAGGTAGGAATATGTGGAGTGTATTTAAAGTGACGTACAATTAGGTGTAGTAATGGCAGTCTTTTGCAGTGGTCAATCAGGAGTCTAATCCTATTAGGACTCCGGTCTTTAAGTGGTAATTGATCAACGCTAGTTTTTTGGAAATAATCCCATTTTATTTAGAATTCTAAAAGAATGAAACTGTTTCAATGCTCAACGGTTATATTTTTAGGAGTTTGGTTAGGATAGGACTTCTGCTCATAATTGGAATATTTATTTTTCTAATTGTGCAAAGTATAGATACATACCTGACCTTTTCTCATGAGCATATACTAATGAACTAGGTTCTTCAAGTAGAACTCCTCTTGATTATGCCTCGTGTTTCAAAATAGAAAAAAGACTTTGTAAGAGATCGATGAATTAATATAAACACACGTCACAGGAGTATACTGATTAGAGTATGAGACTGAGTAAGAATTAGTCTAGATATTTACATAAAACCAGACCTTCTAACCAAAAATGTTTTTTGTTTTTGTTTTTTTTTTTATTGCATTCTGAACTGGTTCCTTTTAGGTGATCTTAATCATCCCTAATTCCAACCTGTTCCTTTCAAAGTTTTCCCTATTGAGTGCTTTGGTGAAGATGTCAGCTATTTGTTTATCAGTAGCACAGAATTCTATTGAGATTAATCCTTTCTCATAATTATCTCTCAAGAAGTGGTGTCTAACATCTATGTGCTTGGTCCTTTTATGATGAACAGAGTTCTTTGTTATACTTATAGCACTAGTGTTATCACAAAATATTGGTATGCATCCCACTTCTATACCAAAATCTACTAATTGTTGTTTAATCCACAGTAGTTGAGCACAACAAGAAGCTACAGCCACATACTCAGCTTCAACAGTAAATAGGGCTACTGAATTTTGTTTCTTGGTAGCCCATGATACAATACATGAGCCAAGGAAGTGTGCCATACCTAAGGTGCTTTTTCTATCCACTAGGAAACCTGCATAGTCAGTATCAGCATATCCTACTAGATTGAAATTACTAACTTTAGGGTACCAAAGACACAATTCAGTAGTGCCCTTCAAATATCTCAATATCCTCTTGATAGCAGTCAAGTGAGACTCTTTTGGATTTGCCTGGAAACGAGCACATAGCCCTACACTGAAAACAATGTCAGGTCTACTGGCAGTAAGATACAAAAGTGAACCAATCATACCCCTATACAACTTCTGATCCACTGATGAACCAGGTTCATCAATATCTAATTTAGTGGTCGTTGTAATAGGTATATCTATTTCTTTAGAATCCTCCATTTTAAACTTCCTGATTAATTTTTTTGTATACTTCTGCTGATGAATCATGGTTCCATTTTGACTTTGTTTGATCTGCTATCCTAAGAAGAAGTTAAGCCCACCCATCATGCTCATTTCAAATTCACTTCACATTAGTTTTGCAAACTCTTTCATTAGCTTGTCAGTGGTGTCCCAAAAGATTATGTCATCAACATAAATTTGTACAACAAGAAGGTCCTTACCTTTTTCCCTTAAGAATAAGGTATTATCTATTTTACCTCTCTTGTACCCATGCTCCAGTAGGAATTTTGACAATCTCTCATACCATGCTCTTGGTGCCTGTTTGAGTCCACAGAGAGCCTTGTCCAGCTTGTACACATGTTCAGGACATTCTTTGCTTTCAAACCATGGCGGTAGTTTCAGAAACACTTCTTCCTCCAAGTAGCCATTAAGGAAGGCACTTTTGACATCCATTTGATGGAGAGTGAATTCCATATGTGCTGCAAAAGCTATGAGAAGCCTAATTACCTCTAGTCTTGCAACTGGAGCAAATGTCTCATCATAGTTTATTCCTTCCTCTTGGCTGTAACCTTGGACTACCAACCTTGCCTTGTTCCTTGTGACAGTTCCATCTTCATCAAGTTTGTTCCTAAAGACCCATTTGGTGCCAATGACTGATCTATCCTTGGGTTTTGGAACTAGGTGCCAAACTTGACTTCTTTCAAACTGGTTTAGCTCATCCTACATTGCATTCACCCAATCTGCATCCTGCAAAGCCTCAGCAATATTTTTAGGTTCAATGATAGATAGGAAAGAATCAAAAGCACACAGATTCTTTAATTGTGATGTGGTTTTGACTCCAGATGTTGGATCAGTGATAATGTTCTCAATGGGATGAGAACTTTGATACTTGTGAGGTTTTACAACCAACTGGCTTCTGCTGGATGTTTCAGCAATTTGATGAGGAACAGGTTCATGGACAGGTTCCTTTAAGGAGTTTATTTCAATTCCTCTTTGATTTCTTCCCCCTGTCAGATTTCCCTGTAAGGAAGAACCTGTTCCATTACCTGTTCCTTCTGCAGGTGTCACTTTGACTTGAGCGGATGCTTCATCCAAGTCTTTGACCAGTCCAGTGGCTTCATCTTCATGTTCCCGCCTCTCAGAAAGAATGTTAGTTTCATCAAATACTACATGCACACTTTATTATACACACATGGTTCTTTTATGAAAAACTTTATAAGCTTTTCTATGTGAAGAATATCCCAATAATACTCCCTCATCACTTCTGGGATCAAACTTTCCTAGGGAGTCTTTTCCATTATTGTGCACATAGCACTTGCAACCAAAAGCCCTAAGATGGGATATGTTTGGTTTTCTCCTTTTAAGTAACTCATAGGGAGACTTATCTACTAGAGGTCTGGTCATGCATCTATTTACAATGTAACATGCAGTGTTTACAGCCTCTGCCCAGAAGCTGTGAGGCAATTTGCTAGATAGTAACTTTGTTCTAGCCATATCCTCAAGAGTTCTATTTTTTCTTTCAACTACTCTATTTTGTTGTGGAGTCCTGGGGGAAGAGAAATTGTGATCTATGCCATTTTCATCACAAAATTCAGCAAACTTAGAGTTTTCAAACTCAGTTCCATGATCAGACCTAATGGATGCAAGATGATTTCCTAATTATTTCTAAGTCTTCGTAACAAATGCAGAAAACATGTCAAATGCTTCATCTTTGGAAGTTAGAAATAAAACCCAGGTGAATCTAGAATAGTCATCAACTAGCA
>MU715519.1:78372-102840 GCA_026770625.1 Nicotiana glauca
ACACACATGCAAACCACGGAAAAAAGAAAGATACACGGAATTTCTATGTGTTTTGCCCCACAAATTTTTAGAGGTCCGATAACCAGCTACATTTTGCTAAATAGAATTTTCAAGCCATCAGTGACATAAGAAATGGTGTTTCCGTTTCGTGAATTAAACAGGTGCCAATTTTCAAGCCACTCTGTATTATTAGCAGTAAAGCGTGCAAGATAATCAAATGTATCGACTGTTCATCAATGCGTTTAGCAGAACAAGATTCAGAAGGGAAGCATGATAGAAAGTAAAAAACTTGAAGGCAATGATCTTACCTCTTCCAAATTTGTTGCTAAAGGCAGCATCTTCCCAGAGAATTATATATGTTTATACCAGACAGTGGTCTCCTTAATTCTCGCAGACCTGAATATGCATTTCTTTTACAGGAAAAGCAAGAGAAGAGGACCATCAAAATAAAAACAGATATTCAACTAAATACATGTGCATTGATCAAGCAACAGAATAAGATTTCCCATAAAAAGTCTACTTATAACATCACTAACATACTACAGCAAATAGCATCACTGTTTAACAAAAAAATGGGAATTTAGGTCAAAGCTTACTATTAGAAGAACTCGGGTTATTGATAATCAAATGAAAATAAGAATAAATGATATAAACGATAGTTAGATAGAAAGCAAAGTAAATCAGTGTATTCCAATAGTATTTCGTGTCCTTACAAATATTTATTCTTCACCTTTTATAACTATTTTTAAGTATTACGTTTCTTTTCTCTCATAATGGAGTCATTATGGGCAATTAATGACATTTATTGTACCGTTATATTTGGGAAATCATAACCATTCAGTATAGATTCCATAACGTTTCCCGTAATAATGTTCATTAACTACCGATAACACGTATCTATACTTTTTTGCTAACTAGGTTCATTTCTCTAGTGCTTCTTCAAATTACCAAGAGGTTCGAGCATCCATTCCTTCTGGTTTTCTTGGATCTCTGTCCGTGTCTGTAAAAGCCCGTGCCTCTTCAACCAAACTCGCCAGCTGTCATTCTTCTATTGACCCGCGTGTCATGACATATCATCACATAATTAATTTAATATACTAACTTAATTTTTCCCAATATAGATAGTCCCCCCACTTGCCATTTATTCAATAATAGAATATTTGGGAAGTGAATTTCATTAAAGCGGGAATTTTTGCCGCCATTATACCATTTCCAGAACTGACGCTTCATATGTCACTTCCATTTAATGCTCGTGACACATGGCATTTTCTGATTGGATCTGCAACTCTTCAACGTCTTTTATAGCTTTTTTGCGGCTTCATCAATTACGAAGTGACAGTTTCCATCATGACATTTTCATCATTACACCTTTTCCTTTTACGGTTGCTTCTGAGTATAAATATAACTTTTGTCTTTGTCTTTCTCATAAAAAATTACCTATCTTAGAATATTCATTCTTGTTTTCTTCCTCGTAAAACCATGTCTTCTTCAAACCCTAATCCCCGAAGAGTCCCCATTGTAGACAAACTTTCCCTTGCTCCTGTTAGAAGCAGAAGAGGGGGTAGATTGCGTAGTTTAGGGTCTGTATCTATACAAGGTGCTTCTTTACCTCCATCAAGTTCCACCCCTCCTTCTAGAACTAGGGGTTCTCTTTCAAATAGATCTTCTTCTAGAAATAGAGACTCTAACGAACCACTTCGTGAACCTTTAGTGGATGAAATTATTCTTTCTAAACTATCTTCTTATTCTGATAGAAAATCGATTAGGAATCAAGTTTCTTCTATGTCTTCTTTGGATTGTGCTGACGTTTACCGTTCTCAGATTACCGAAGGTTTAATTTCTGTTATCCGTAGGGATTGCCATTGGAGACCTGACTTCCCTATCATAATTCCTAATGCAAACCAAAGAATTACATCTTACATGATTGAATTTTCTTTTGTGTATACATATCCCTTTACACTGAATTTCAAACCCCCTATTGATCTTGTTATCATTGAGTTCTGTTATTTTTTCAACGTTTGTCTAGGACAAATTGGCCCCATTGTGTGGCGGGTTGTTGCTTGTCTAAGGCACTTAGCAAGGTTGGCTAATTTTCCTTTTACTTTCTTTCACTTGATCCACCTCTACTCCCCTAAGCTTTTTCGACACGGGATCTTCATTTTAGTGGCGAGGAGTAAAAGAGTGTTAGTTAGCCCTGAGGATGACAAGGACCGTGGCTGGTATGCTAGATTTGTTGCTGCCCTTACTGTTGGTTTGGTAGGTGAAGAAAATGTTCCATTCCCTGAAAAGTGGAATTTTGCACATAAGTTTTATTTTTACAGCTTTCTCTCTTTTTTCCCTTTTTTATTTTGAAGGGATTTATTTTTCCCGCTGCAGTTTAAATTTTTCTTTTTTCAGCAGCTATGGGAATTGTTGATGAGATACTCAATTTCCGTGGTTGGGTAGAGAAATTATTGACTGTTGCGCCGATGGAAGGCAGATCTTGGAAAAACCTTTCACACAGGTTTGGTTGGAAGGTTAAAACTCATGGTAAATATTTTACCTCCCCCTTTTTCTTATATTTTTGTTCATCTTTCCTTTAGAGTTTATTTGACCCTTCTTTTTATTAGGGTTTCCCATACGTGGTGTAAGTGCTGATGCAATCACGGCTTCCATAGTTTCTTTGGAAAGAGCTCAAGAGATAATCTTGAGTTCTTCATTGAAAAGGAAGGCTGATGCGACCCAGGACTCTAAGGAGGATAAGGAACAGGATGGAAGTTCCTTGGTTAAAAGGCTGCGAGCCAGAAGATGCATCTTTTCAGATGATGAAGTGACTTCGTTCTGTTCCCATGACCGATCCCGTTGAAGCCACCTTGGTGAGTTCTGACAATGATATTCTTGTGGCAGCTCGTGACTCTGATGAATAGATTTTTTCTCGTGGGTTTGATAGTGAGAATTTGGATTTGGTTTTCGATGAAGTACCCCTTGCCTCTTTTACCATGCATGTCCCTGTGGTATGTTCTTTGCCAGTTGCTACTGTTCCTGCTCCGCCCCAAGCTGTTATGACTTCTTCTACATTCCCCACTACTACATTCCTCGTACTGAGGTTGGTTCTTCAAGTAGAAGTGGAGAAATGAAACAGATTACAATTGAGGTCCCTGCCGATGGTAATCTTTTGAAAAAATCAGGTCGGGCTGATATGGTTGAAACCCTCGATTGGTCCAGTTGAAAAGTCCAAGCTAGAAAGTCATAGATCTTTGACTTGGATGAATGACATAGTTCAATCGTCACTGAAGGTATTTGCTTCTTTTTACGTTCTATTCCATTCTACTTTTACTAAGGTTCTTACCCTTTTTTTGTTTTCTAGATCAATCTTATTGGTATAGAGATGATGAAGAGGGTTTCTCATACGGAGCAGTTAATGCATGATTATCAAATTAAAGCAAACAATTGTGAAGAACAATATGAAAGTTTTTAGCTTGATATGGAAGTGTTAGAAGAAAGCAAGTGTACCTTGGAGCAGTAGTTGAAGGTCTTGATTTCAAAGTTAGCGGTTGAAAAAGGTTCTTCTAATCAGGCTGGCAAGGATAAAAATCTCCCTGAGACATCATTTTATGAACAACTCTCCAAAGCCAGCGAAGAGATTAGAGGATTGAAGGCCTTGCTGAATGAAAAGGAAGTTTATGTAGGTGAACTTGTTCAGACACTCACCTAGACCCAAGAAGATCTTCGTATGTCTTCTAATAAGGTAAGATTTTTAGAAAGTTCACTTGACCCTTTACGATCCTCTTATGATGCTACTTTGGTCGAGAAGGAAGAGCCCAAGAACGAGATTGACCAATGGGAAAGAGATTATGAGGCTCTTGAGGATAAAAATGCTATTGAAGTGAGTTGGGCTATTTTAACCACACGCCATGATACCCTTGTGGAGGCTAGCCAAGAGGGTTTTATCTTGGATGTTGAGTAGCTAAGATAAAGGAAACCATTGAGAAAACTCAGCAAGGCCAAAGTTTTCATTCTCCCATGGCTAATACTCCTGAGCATGTCGAAGCTGATATAGGTACAATGGATGTCCCAGCTCCTTCAAGTCAACTCGAGCCTTCTGTTGCTAATGATGCCGCTTTAGACTCTTCTTCTATCCCTTAGTGAAAGTTTATGAAGTGTGACTCCCTTTTTTGGTGGAATTTGCAGTTTTATGCCTGGTCCCATTTGGGGGTTAAGGTTTTTGGAAACGACAAGTCCCCAGGTCTTTTCGGGGCATTTTGTAAAAAATGACAATCAATTTATGGATAAGTTCAGACTTAATCTAAACTTAATATTATAAAGTTTTTGTTTCAACTTAATTATCTTGAGCTTCTATTTTACTCTTTTTTTCTTTTATATTCAAGGTCTTGCTTGTTAATTAATGGTTTTTGCCTTTCCCTTTTTGCATTTTTTTTAAATGCTTTGTTAACTTCATGGATCATTGAATCAAACATAAATTTATAAAAGAGGGCCCTTTTATATACGACACTTAATGAAGAAGACGTCTCAACTTCATAATGGTGTAAATATACGAAAGAAGGAATAGGAACATACATGTTTCTTGAAATAACTTTGATAAAGTTTTTATTTAAACTTTGACAAGTTTAAATAACATCTTACATGTATTTAAATATCTTCTATTACTTATCCGCAACTGTTTTCTTTACAACAGATTTACAAAAAGAAAATCCAAGGGTTTCTTTATAACCATTGGCTAAATACTGCCTTTAACCTAAACATTGTAAGATTTTGAAATCTGTATGAAGGTTTTCTGATTGGCTTGTGCTATTAGCTCGTGACTTAGCTTTGAACTTGATATTTGATGAGTAGACTTTTGGGCTTGACTTGGACTTTAGTTGTTTTCAGTTTTCTTTGCCTTCTTTATACATATATCATATGTATGTTATATAGTCCCCCAAGTGTTTGAGCTTTGAAGTATGAAATCTCGAACACTTGATTATTCCTTCCATACGGTTTTTTCTTGAAAAAGAAAAATACACGGGACTCGGAGGTACAATTTTAGATTAAGACTGCTTAACCCTTTTAAATTTACATCAGAATAGTTGTAACCCTAGACCAGAAATTATGTTCTTTCAACATGTCTTGCAGGTCATAATTCATCATTTAGTGGGGGCTAGCTTTTTGCCTATAATCTAAAATTGTTAGTAAAACTTTAATAATTCAAAAACAAAAATTGTTAATGGGGATACCTGCCCGTGGGTATTTCTTTTCCTTAGAAATAGTATCTCAAATGAACAACATTCCAATTTGAAGGTAGAATCTTGCCATCCAATGTTTCAAGCTCGTATGCCCCTTTTCCTGCGATACCATGAATCTTATAAGGTCCTTCCCAAGTTGGACCTAACTTTCCTGCACTAGCTGCCCTCATGGATTGGAAAACTTTCTTGAGTATGAAGTCCCAAATCTTGAAGTATCTGAGACGGGCTTTCCGGTTGTAGTACCGCTCCATAACTTGTTTTGTGTTTCCATCCTTATTGAAGCAGCTTCCCTCCTTTCTTCAAGTAAATCCAGGTTTACCCGCATCTTATCTTCGTTCGACTCCTCAGTAGCTTGAGTATATCTCGTACTTGGTTCTCCTATCTCGATTGGAATTAAAGCTTCAGCTCCATATACAAGTGAGAACAGTGTTTCTCTCGTACTTGTTTTTGTCGTTGTTCGATAAGCCCATAAGACCCCAGGTAACACCTCTGGCCAATTACCTTTAGATTCCTCCAATCTTTTCTTCAAGTTGTTAATAATGACTTTATTTTTTTATTCAGCTTGTCCATTACCCACCGGATGGTAAGGAGTTGAGGTAATCCTTTTAATTTGCCAACTTTGGAAAATTTTTGTGATTTGTGCGCCTATAAATTGCGAGCTGTTATCACGTACGATTTCCTTTGGTACTCCGAACCGGCATATGATGTTCCGCCAGATGAAGTCTCTGACCTCTTTTTCTCGTACCTATTTAAAAGCTCCTGCTTCTACCCACTTACTAAAATAATCAGTGAGCACTAATAAAAATCTTATCTTGCCTTTGGTTTGTGGTAGTGGACCCACGATATCCATTCCCCACTTTATAAAAGGCCATGGTGCAATGACCGGATGTAGTAATTCAGCAGGTCGACGCATGTTGTTACTGTATCTTTGACACTCATCACATTTACCCACAAATTTTGCCGCGTCTTCTTCCATCTTTGGCCAATAATAACCGACTCTAATCATGGTTTTTACTAAAGATCTTCCTCATGCGTGATTTCCACAATATCATTCGTGCATATCTCTCATCACATACTCTGTTTAAGAAGGCCCGAGGCATCTTGCTAAAGGACCACCGAATATTATACGATAAAGATTGCTTTGGTTTAAACAATTTTGAGCAGCTTTTTTGCATAGTTGTCACGACCCAAACCCCGCACTGGTCGTGATGGCGCCTCTCGTGAAGACAAGGCCAGCCAACTAACCCAACTCGTCTCTTTCAAAAATAGTTAAGCATAAATGAACAACAAAAATATGACTTAATAATATTAATTAACGAGATTACAACCCAACACAGCCCTAATCGGGATGTCACAAGTCATGAGCATCAATCAGAAAGTAAGTCCACTACAATGTCTATTATGTACAAAATCGGAATAATGAATAAAGAGGGAGAAAAATGGTGCTGCGAACGCTGGCAGTCACCTCTTTAACTCATATAACTCTACCTCTGATCGGCCCAAACCCGCTACCGGGTGAATAGATACTTGCATCTGCACACGAGGTGCAGGGATTAAAGTGAGTACTCCTACTCAGTGAGTAATAAAGGTAAATAACAATTGAGCAGTAAGAAATCACGTAAAGCAAACCATCATGTTGTATAGAAGCAGGGTACAATCCTTTGAGAAAACAGTAAGGCTGTGAAATCTTTGGAAATATCTTGGCTCAGTTTAAATCTCTTTTGAAAATGATCTTTTCAAGAGTTACAAAAACGATTTCAAAATAGTTAGTGCTGATAAGCATAGAAAAATCCGCCCTTGGGCACAAATACCATAGTATAATAGATAAAAAGGCATATAAATATGCAAGATGCACACATAAGAGTTTTCCCCTCGGGCAATATCTCAAAACGGTACCAGCCCCTCGGGCTCACTCTTAGAAACACTCTAAGCCCATCGGGCTCTCCCTCTCAGATAACTCTCAGAACAGTATCATATAGTAACCACTGCGGCGTGCAGCTCAATCCATATGGGTACCCGCGCTCATTGTGGGTGTGCAGACTCTGGAGGGGCCCTTTATGGCCCAAGCGCAATATCAAGCCACCTCGTGGCATATAAAACAAGGCCTGAAAGCCTTCTCACATCACACTCGAGGCCTAAAAGCCTCCTCACATAACACTTGACGCCTGTAAGCCTCCTCACATAACACTCGAGGCCTAAAAGCCTCCTCACATAACACTCGAGGCCTGAAAGCCTCCTCACATAACACTCAGGCCTGAAAGCCTCCTCACATCACTCAACATATCCTCACATATGGACCTCAGCCTCACTCAGTTCAGATAAAACATCATAAGCCCCTCGGGCATCAATAAAATAGTAGTTCTCAGCCCAAACAACAGTGGAAATATCATTTAAGTCTCAAAGTTCAATTAAAAAAAATGGCTGAGTTTGTAAAACAGTATGATCATCAGGACTGAGTTCAAGTAGTATGTCTAATAGTGAGGAAACAGTGATAAAATTCCCGAAGGGTTCAAATAATTGGCACGAAGCCCAACTATGGCAATCAGCCCAAATCATGACAATATCAAATAAGTTTCAGTCAAATACACGGTAAAATCATCAATCGGGACGGACCAAGTCACAATCCCCAATAGTTCTCTACCCCACGCTCGCTATCCGGCGTGCATGTCACCTCAATATAGCACTACGGTGTGCAAATCCGGGGTTTCAAACCCTTAGGATATCATTTACATTCATTACTCACCTCGAACCGGCAAAATTTCCAGCTTGCGATGCCTTGCCCCTCAAATCGGCCTCCACGCGCATCGAATCTATCCAAAATCAGAGCGAATACATCATAATATCTAAGGGAACAAAGCCCAAGCGAAAACAATCAATAACGGGCACAAATTCCGAAATTACCAAAACCCGAGCCCCGAGCCCACTTCTCGAAACTCAGAAATTTATACATCAATACGTTCCTTATCTCCTCATGAGTTCATACATAACAAGAACTCTCAAATCGGAGCTCAAATGGCCCTTCAAATTCCAATTTAAATTTCAAAAACTCAAGCCCTAGTTCTTCCCATTTTACACAAGTTTCCATGAATTTCAAAGTTAATTTCACATAATAATCGTGTTTTTAGTTCATAGCACTTACCTCCAATCAATCCCAGTCGAAATCCCCTTCAATTTCTCCCAAAAAGCTCCCAAGGTCGATCAAAAATGGTGGATATAAACCTTAGCTCGCGGAACAAAATGAGCTTTTAAAACCTTTCTCTGAACAGGCATTTTCGCATCTGCGGTTGCCTTACCGTATTTGCGACCACCGCATCTGCGGTTCTACCTCCACTTCTGTAGATCTTCATTAGGTCCAGGACCGTTTTTGCGGCCAAGTCACGCTTCTATGAACCCCGCTTATGCGGTCAAACATCCGCTCTTGTGAAACTCCTCTAAAGCATGTGGACCGCTTCTGCGGTCAATGTCTGCACCTGCGGACACCACACCTTCTGTGAAATTCTCCAATTGGCCAACCTTCGCACCTGGGACCCATACTTCACATCTGCGGAACCGCATCTGCGGCCCCTTTTCCGCATATGTGGAAATACCAGATGTCAGCAACACCAGCAATCTCACAAGTTCAAAATTCATCCCGATGGCCATCCAAAATTACCACGAGGCCCCCGGGACCTCAACCAAAAGTGCCAACCCATCATAAAACGTTATTCAAACTTGCTCCTATCATCAAAACACCACAAATAACACCAAATCCATCAAATTACATCGGATTCAAGCCTAAGTTCTTCTAAAACTTTCGAATTACGCATGTGATCAAAAACCCAACCAAAACACCTCTGAATCGCCTGAAATTTTGCACACACATCCCAAATCACCTAACGAAGCTACTGCAACTCTCGGAATTCCATTCCGACCCTTGGATCAAAATTTCACATGTCAACCGGAATTCGCCAAAATACTAACTTCGCCAACTCGAGCCTAATTCTACACCGGACCTCCAAAATCACTTTCGATCACACTCCTAAGTCATAAATAATCCCCCGAAGCTAACCAAATTATCGGAATTCATATCCGAGCCCTCTAACATAATAGTCAACGTCCGATTGACTTTTCCAAAACAAGCCTTCCTTAAAGAGACTGAGTGTTTCATTTCCTTCTAAAATCGACCCAAATCAACTCATTCACACAAGACACTGATAATTAAGCATAAAGAAGCAGAAAATGGGGAAAATGGAGCGGTAATCCATGAGACGACGGGTCGGGCCGTCACGTCCTCCCCAACTTAAACCAATGCTCGTCCTCAAGAGTGCCCAAAGTTGTTTTAAAAGCTAACTAATAGCTGAATAACCTTACCCAAGCGCAAACCCGGGGTTGATCCCACGTCACCCTATCTCGCATAGGTCCGATAACACAACATAGCTGAAATTTCACAATCCATCTAGTCCATAAACCATAGAACCACATTGCACTTTCCGAAATCATCCACAAGATCAGAACCTCACATATATACTTAGAATAACCCCGAACCAGCTGTAATAACCCATACCTGCAACCTCAGGTGCAATTATATGATATACCACATAACTCAAACACTCGAAACGATAACTTCTATTCATAGTAGATGCACATAACAACCAAATATCGATAGGAAACCTCTTATAAACTAAAGTCTCATTCCAACACTTTCACATACTGCTAATGATAAAGGAAACACGCAATAAATCATAACCATTTCCTAGGTCAACCATTCATGAAGTCACTTCCCTTTTTGGCTAATACCACAACAGATTTCTGAGCCAAACCTCGATATTATCCTTCCAACAAGCTGAAATCAAATCTGTTCGTATTTATTAATAACCCCAACGATCACCTCGAATCCAACACACATCTCTGGTGACAGGACACATAAATGCAGGCCTAAGCCATAACTCGCATAATTCGCGCAACGGTAAAAAACAGTCTGAACATACTCAAATCATGAAAATGACCCCAAACGAAAGAGTTGTACCTCAAGCTCATCAGTACCATCACAACATAAAGCTGAGACCCTGTCTCACATCATAGAAATAGAACACATGAATCTACCTCGAAAGGCCATATCCCCACGTAGCCTCTCTACAATGCACGATCCTATCCAAACACTACTTCATATGGAACACCTCCAGTCACTATGCTCAAAATCGATAGCCACGCACAATTTGATGTCTGGAACCAAGGAAAATCATTACATCCACGGTGAAACAGATAACATACGCCAAACAGCCTGATAGGACATAACCGATACGCCGTTCACTAAGCATTGCTCAATCACTCTTCCCGCTTGAATTCCACTAAGAGACCCCAATTGAACCACACCACATGTGTCTATAACTAAAGATTCATAACATCTCACAACACGGAAAGGTAACTCATAGATATCCCCAGGTCTCTAATAATCTCAACAACGGTCGAATCAATACCTTCCTCAACAATGCCATTCGGAGCCCACCAAGCCGACTCAAGATAGAACACTCACTCACAAAACCCCAAATAAGAAAGGCAATCCTTCCCAGTCGTCCGCTAGGTCTTTGAAATATAAAAATCCCCAATAGGACATAATCCGGCGAACATCGCCACCTAATCTGTGGCATTTCCCGATATAGCCATCTGCGCCTTCTTATCGCAATAGTCCAGAATAACCCAACACAGAAACAACCAGTCTACACTCTAATATCATATCTAAAACCTAACATACCAAGCAAAGAAAGATCCACTCGGGCCTCTAAATCTCAGTAGTCATTAAACAGTACTGATACACACGATCAACAATCACGATATAGCCTGAATATGAGAACTTCTTTCTCCACGTCCATACGGCACATGAATCACCATATCCTATCCCAATTTCACCGTCTGAATATATGCCACACCTCTAATACCCAATCATTTCACGTTAGATAGTCTAAAATTTCCCTGTGCCACCAAGCAACCCGAATATCACCAGTTGACCCAGCAAGAAAGTGCTGCAATACTATCGAAGTATCATCAGTTTAATCAGAAATTTATACATCAAGAAGGTGAAGTTTTCCTAAAGGTTCTGCAGCCTCTCGAGGATAAATACAGACGTTTTTGTACCGATTCGCGAGACTCTACTAAACCTGCTCATGACTCGTGAGACCTAGTAATATAGGCTCTGATACCAACTTGTCACGACCCAAACCCCGCACTGGTCGTGATGGCTCCTCTCGTGAAGACAAGGCCAGCCAACTAACCCAACTCGCCTCTTTCAAAAATAGTTAAGCATAAATGAACAACAAAAATATGACTTAATAATATTAATTAATAAAATTACAACCCAACACAGCCCTAATCGGGGTGTCACAAGTCACGAGCATCTATCAGAAAGTAAATCCACTACAAGGTCTGTTATATAAAAAACCAGAAAACGAACAAAGAGGGAGAAAAATGGTGCTGCGAACGCTGGCAGTCACCTCTTTAACTCATATAACTCTGCCTCTGATCGGCCCAAACCTGCTACCGGGGGAATAGATACTTGCATCTGCACACGAGGTGCAGGGATTAAAGTGAGTACTCCTACTCAGTGAGTAATAAAGGTAAATAACAACTGAGCAGTAAGAAATCACGTAAAGCAAACCATCATGCTGTATAGAAGCAGGGTACAATCCTTTGAGAAAACAGTAAGGCTGTGAAATCTTTGGAAATATCTTGGCTCAGTTTAAAGCTCTTTTGAAAATGATCTTTTCAAGAGTTACAAAAACGATTTCAAAATAGTTAGTGTTGATAAGCATAGAAAAATCCGCCCCTCGGGCACAAATACCACAGTATAACAGATAAAAAGGCATATAAATATGCAAGATGCGCACATAAGAGTTTGCCCCTTGGGCAATATCTCAAAACGGTACCAGCCCCTCGGGCTCACTCTCAAAAACACTCTCAGCCCTAGGGCTCTCCCTCTCAGATCACTCTCAGAACAGTATTATATGGTAACCGTTGCAACGTGCAACCCGATTCATATGGATACCCCCGCTCAGTGTGAGTGTGCAGACTCCGAAGGGGACCCTTACGGCCCAAGCGCAATATCAAGCCACCTCGTGGCATATAAAACAAGGCCTGAAAGCCTTCTCATATTAGACTCGAGGCCTAAAAGTCTCTTCACATAACACTCGAGGCCTGAAAGCCTCCTCACATAACACTCGAGGTCTGAAAGCCTGCTCACATAACACTTGAGGCCTGAAAGCCTCCTCACATCAGTCAACATATCCTTACATATGGCCCTCGGCCTCACTCAGTTCAAAAAAAACATCATAAGCCCCTCGAGCATCAATAAAATAGTAGTGCACAACCCAAACAACAGTGGGAATATCATTTAAGTCTCAAAGGTCAATTAAAAAATGGCTGAGTTTGTAAAACAGTATGATCAACAGGACTGAGTTCAAGTAGTATGTCAAATAGTGATGAAACAGTGATAAAATCCCCGAAGGGTTCAATTAATTGGCATGAAGCCCAACTATGGCAATCAGCCCAAATCATGACAATATCAAACAAGTTTCAGTCAAATACACAGTAAAATCATCAATCGGGACGGACCAAGTCACAATCCCCAATAGTTCTCTACCCCACGCTCGCTATCCGGCGTGTAAGTCACCTCAATATAGCACTACGGTGTGCAAATTTGGGGTTTCAAACCCTCATGATATCATTTACAATCATTGCTCACCTCGAACCGGCAAAATTTCCACATCGCGATGCCTTTCCCCTCAAATTGGCCTCCACACGAATCGAATGTATCCAAAATCAGAGCGAATACATCATAATATCTAAGGGAACAAAGCCCAAGCAAAAACAATCAATAACGGGCACAATTCCCAAAATTACCAAAACCCGAGCCCCGGGCCCACTTCTCGGAACTCAGAAATTGATACATCAATACGTTCCTTATCTCCTCATGAGTTCATACATAACAAGAACTCTCAAATCGGAGCTCAAATGGCCCTTCAAATTCCAATTTAAATTTCAAAAACTCAAGCCCTAGTTCTTCCCATTTTACCCAAGTTTCCATGAATTTCAAAGTTAATTTCACATAATAATCGTGTTTTTAGTTCATAGAACTTACCTCCAATCAATCCCAGTTGAAATCCCCTTCAATTTCACCCAAAAATCTCCCAAGGTCGATCAAAAATGGTGGAAATAAACCTTAGCTCGCGGAACAAAATGAGCTTTTAAAACCTTTCTCTGAACAGGCATTTTCGCATCTGCGGTTGCCTTACCGCATCTGCGACCACCGCATCTGCGGTTCTACCTCCGCTTCTGCGGATCTTCATTAGGTCCAGGACCGCTTTTGCGGTCAAGTCCCGCTTCTGCAGACCCCACTTATGCGGTCAAACATCCGCTCCTGCGGAACTCCTCTAAAGCATGCGGACCGCTTCTGCGGTCAATGTCCGCACCTGCGGATACCGCACCTGCGGAATTAATCCGCTTCTATGAAATTCTCCAATTTGCCAACCTTCGCACCTGCGAACCATACTTCGCATCTGCAGAACCTCATCTCTGGCCCCTTTTTCGCAGATGCGGAAATACCAGATATCAGCAATACCAGCAATCTCACAAGTTTAAAATTCATCCTGATGGCCATCTGAAATTACCCTGAGGCCCTCGGGACCTTAACAAAAAGTGCCAACCCATCCTAAAACGTCATTCAAACTTGATCCAATCATCAAAACACCACAAACAACACCAAATCCATCAAATTACGTCAGATTCAAGCCTAAGTTTTTCTAAAACTTCCGAATTACGCATGTGATCAAAAACCCGACCAAAATACCTCCGAATCACCTGAAATTTTGCACACACATCCCAAATCACCTAAAGAAGCTACTAAAACTCTTGTAATTCCATATCGACCATCGGATTAAAATCTCACCTATCAACCGGAATTCGCCAAAACACTAACTTCGCCAACTCGAGCCTAATTCTACATTGGACCTCCAAAATCACTTCTGATCATACTCCTAAGTCAAAAATCATCCCTCGAAGCTAACTGAATCATCAGAATTCATATCCGAGCCCTCTAACATAATAGTCAATGTCCGGTTCACTTTTCCAAAACAAGCCTTCCTTAAAGAGACTAAGTGTCTCATTTCCTTCTAAAATCGACCCAAATCAACTCGTTCACACAAGACACTGATAATGAAGCATAGAGAAGCAGAAAATGGGGAAAACGGAGTGGTAATCCATGAGACGACAGGTCGGGCCATCACAGTAGTGCTTGAGCCTTTTTCTTATCTTCAGGTAAAATTCCATATTGCAAAAAATTAACAATCTCGTTTCGCCAATCCCAAGTTAGATTATTGAAATTTACCTCATTTTTGTCTTGATCAAGTACTGAATGAAATAAATAAATCACAGAAGCATTTTCGTCATTTATTACTTCTACAGCAGATGCAAGATTAGCCAGGGCGTCTGCCTCGGCATTTTTCTCTCTTGGTATCTCCATGATCTTCCAAGTTTGAAATTGCTTGACTAAATCCTGTGCCTTTTCCAAGTATTATTGAATCCTTGTCTCTCTAGCCGTATAAGTCCCCAGCATTTGGTTAACTACGAGTTGTGAATCGCTTTGATTATGACATGTTCTATAGCAAGCTCTCGTGCCAGTTCTAAACCTGCAATCACAGCCTCATATTCTGCCTCATTATTAGTTATAAGATGATATTTTATGGCTTGCGTATGATTTCTCCCATGGGTTGTACCAAAACAATACCTATACCTGCCCATTTTACATTCGATAAACCAACAACGAATAAGTCCAAGTACCAGGATTAGACCCGTTAAACACTTGCAATTCTTTTTCTGCTTCTAATTGTATACCTTGACTAAAACCGACCACAACATCTACTAAAACTTGTGGCTTTATTGCAGTTCTAGGTTGATATGTAATGTCATATTCACTCAATTCTATGGTCCACTTGGCTAATCTACCTGATAACTCTTGTTTATGCAATATATTACGTAAGGGGTAGGCAATTACTATAGAAATAGGATGACATTGAAAATAAGGTCTTAACTTTCTAGATGCCATAATTAACGCAAGTGCAAGTTTTCCTAGATGAGGATACCAAGTATCAGCATCTAATAATGACTTACTAGCATAATAAATCGGAGACTGTTTACTTTGTTCTTCTCAAACTAACACTGCACTTACCGCCACTTCGGAAACAACAAGGTAGATGAGTAATTTTTCCCCATCTTTTGGTTTCGTGAGTAACAGTGTATTTGACAAATATACTTTCAAGTTTCTAAGCGCATGTTAATATTCTTCAGTCCATTCAAATTGATCTTGCATTTTTAGGGCTGAGAAGAGCCTAAAATATTTTTTTGATGATTTGGAAATAAACCTTCCCAAAATAGTTATTCTTCTTGTTAGTCTCTATACTTCTTTTTTACTTTTCAGTGTATCCAGAATTTCCTTTATAGCTTTGATATGTGTGGGATTTACTTCAATTCCACGGTTAGAAACAAGAAATCCTAAAAACTTACCTGATAAAACTCCAAATGCACACTTCTCGGGATTTAATTTCATGTTAAATTTATGAAGAATCCGAAATATATCAGACAGGTGTTGAATATGAGCCCCTGCTTGTTGTGACTTGACCAGCATATCATCTATATAGACTTCCATTGTTTTCCCTAGATGTTCTTGAAACATTTTTGTCACCAGCCTTTGATATGTGGCTCCAGCATTCTTGAGACCAAATGGCATTACTTTGTAACATTAAGTCCCCCTATCTGTTATAAATGAAGTTTTTTCTTCATCTATAGGATCCATTTTTATCTGATTATACCCTGAATATGCATCTAAAAAACTTAACAACTCATGCCCTGCAGTAGCATCGATTAGTTGATCTATATGCGGTAATGGAAAAGAATCTTTAGGATAAGCTTTGTTTAAGTCAGTGTAACCCACACAAACTCGCCACTTACCGTTCTTTTTTGGTACTACTACAGTATTAGTTAACCAATTTGGATATTTTAACTCGCGAATGGATCCAATTTTTAAAAGTTTTTGCACTTCGTCTTGAATCACCTGGTTTTTGAAAGATCCTTTCTTTATTCTCTTTTATTTGACAGGCGAGTACGATGGATCTTTGTTTAATTTGTGGGTCATCACTTTCGAAGGTACACCTGTCATATCATAATGGGACCAAGCAAAACAATCTACGTTAGTTTTTAAGAATTCAGTCAACTTACCTTTCATTTCTTGACTCAGACTGGTCCCGATGTAAACTTTCCTTTCAGTCCAAGATGCAAGTAGCTCTACAGGTTCTAATTCCTCGATCGTTGTATTGATGTTTTTGTTTTCCTCTAGTTGTTGAATGGTATTAGGCCTCGAGTCTACATCTGTTCGCTCGTGCTTAGTTGAGGCTTGCATTGCAGCATCCCTAACTGAATTCTATGATTGTTATTTTTTTTCACTCTTTGAACTTGAATCCACTACAGAATTAATGCTCCTAGATGCTTGTTGATCACCATGGATTTGCTGTATTCCCCATCGTGAAAGGAATTTAATAACTTGATGCAAAGTTGATGGAACAACTTCCATCTCATGAATCCATGGTCTACCAAGAATCATGTTATAAGCTATATCCATTTCTACCACTTGAAATTTGGTGTCTTTGACTACTCCTTCAGCGAAAGTGGTGAGTATTATCTCGCCTTTTGTAACGATGCTCAAGTTGTCAAAATCAGATAATGTTTGAGCCTTGGGTATCAACTTATCATCATCTTGCATCGCGTTTACCACTCTTAGTAGAATGATATTCACGAAACTACCTAAATCAATCAAAACTTGTTTCACATTAATATCATGCACGAGTAAAGAAATTACCAGTGCATCATTATGTGGGGTTAGCGCGCCATCCGCGCCTGCATCATCGAATGTAATATTATCTTCCTACAAAACTTGTGGAACTCGCTTCCCGTGTGTAATTATTATTTTTGACACCTTCCTCATTGTTGTTATGCCATTGATCTCTTCTCTTCCACTTATGACATTAATAGTCCTTTTTGGTGAAGGGGGTTTTGGAGGCTCCTATCTGTTTTTCACATATGCCTGCTTTCCTTTTTCACTAAATAATTCAGCTAAATACCATTGCTTCAATAAATGTTCTACTTCACCTTGTAGTAATCTACAATCCCCCATTTTGTGACCGTGATCATGATGAAACTCGCACTAAAAATTAGGATTTCGCTTGTTCGTGTTTGATCTTATTTCTTTTGTCCAACGTACCGTGTCGCCCATGATCCTTAAAACAACCACCAATTTGTATGTGCTTACATTAAAATTGTAACCGCCGATCTTTGCCTTAGATCTTCTGTCATCACCACGCATCTCTCGCGTGTTTCGTTCTTTCCCGAACCTTGAGGATGACCCTCACTCCCCATCTCGTGATTTGTGATCGTAACTTGGGTTTTCCTGTTTCGAATGTGAGTCTCTTCCTGCTGGTCCCGTGTAAGGTTCGTACATGTTTTTACCGGACTTTTTCAGTTTCAGCACGCTTGAACTTACATTTTCATCCCTTCGAGATTGAATGATGGTATTCTATTCTATCTGTAGCTTCATGATGTATTTGTTGTAAACATTGTTCCAAGTTGTTGCTGGAAATTCTCATAGACTTTCTTTGAGTCATCTCGTGGCTTCTGAATGTTTCTCTTCTAGATTACTAGCAAATTCCATAGCCGCGCAGTTATCAGGTACACGTTGCAACATCATCCTCTCACGCTGGAATCTATCTACGAATTCTCTGAGCAGCTCTGTATCTCCTTGTTTTATTTTGAAAGTATCCTTCATTGTTTTTCAACTTTTTGAGCTCTCGAGTATGCTTTGATAAATGAATCTGCAAGTTCAGCAAAAGAATCTATAGAATTTTCGGGTAAAAGATAGTACCATGTTAATGCTTTTTTAGTGAGTGTTTCTCCAAATTTCTTGACCAATACTGATTCAATTTCTTGCTTTGTCAAGTCGTTTCCTTTTACACCGATTGTGAATGCAATTACGTGATCTCGCAGATCAGTTGTTCCATCATATTTCGAAATACCAGGCATTTTGAATTTCTTTGTAATTGGTATAGGAGCAGCACTTGGCTTCCAAGGTTGTTTTGAGTATTTGTCCATATCTATTCCCTTGATTACATTTGGCACTCCGGGTATTTGCTCTATGCAGTCGCTTTTCTCCTTAAGTTGTTTCTGCAAAGTTAATACTAAATTTGTAAGTCAGAATTAACTGTGTTACCTGGTTCTCCATCACGAGATTTGCTGGGAGTTCTGCCACTGCCTGAAATAACGAGTCCGGAATGAGGATTTTCCAGGGTGTTATTGTTTGGAGTTGGTGTTGGCGGTGCAACCGGTAACTGGCTGGTAAAAGCCTGAAGAGCATTACTTACATGTTGAGTGATTAATTTTTTAAGAGCTTCATCGATAATTTGATTATTTGCAAGTCTTTCATTTTCATTCGATTCAGATCTGTCAGGAGTCCCCTCTCATGATTGTCACTGAGAATGTTGTGGCAAAGGAGGTGGAGTCCTGTCACCTTGTTCATTCAGCTGATGTTGTGGATCTTCTTGGAGTGGTAAATTATGTTGGCTATTGTCGTTGACATTTGACATGATTGATTTGACAAAAAGTTTAATTTAGGAAGTAATAGATTATCAAAGTCCCGGCAATGAAACCAATTTGTTTAACCAAAAAATGGAAATTTAGGTCAAAGCTTGCTACTAGAAGAACTCGGGTTACTAATAATCAAACAAAAATAAGAATAAATGAGACAAATGATAGTTGGATAGAAAGCAAAGGAAATCAGTGTATTCCAATAGTATTTCGTATCATTACAAATGTTTATTCTTCATCTTTTATAGCTATTTCTAGGTAATACATTTCTTTTCTCTCATAGTGGAGTCAGTATGGGAAATTAGTGACATTTATTGTAACATTATATTTGGGCAATCATAATCGTTCAATAGAGATTCTATAACGTTTCCCGTCAATAATGCTCATTAACTACCGATAATATGTATCTATACGTTTTTGCTAACTAGGTTCATTTATCCGGTGCTTCTTCAAATTACCAAGAGGTTCGAGCATCCATTCCTTCTGGTTTTCTTGGATCTTTGCCCGTGTCTGTAAAATCTCGTGCCTCTTCAACCAAACTCGCCAGCTGTCATTCTTCTATTGACCCACGTGTCATGACACATCATCACATAATTAATTTAATATACTAACTTAACTTTTCCCAATACAATTACAACCCAAAGCCAAAAATCCACTTCAATATCATTAACATATAAATCAAAATAACGTGTAAAGAAAGCCTCTACAACCTAGTTGGGAGGACAAAGCAAGAAAGAGCAATCTCATTCTGTTTTACCAAAGCCAGTCACTTTCTTTTAAGAATATATCTACTTTTTACAAATGAAGGCAGCATAACATTGAAATAATAAAAAACTATGAGCAATCAATCCTCAATTGAAGAAGACAGCAACAAGAAGTCTTATTCTCATTCTATTGAGACATCAGTCACTATCCAACTGTTAAGATTCTACCATTTTCTACTTCAAAAACAACAAAAATATTGCAAACTGTTGTGGAATATCGTGAGTTAACTAGTACACATTCACATACAAAAAAAATGGAGAAGAAAAATCAACACAAGGATTTAATGAGGTTCGGCTAAGCCTAATCCTCGGGGCAAAAACAGAGAAATTTTCCACTATGAATGAGAAGAAAAGCACAATACAATCTATAGAATCCCCAACTACAATCCCCGTATATATGTAACGACCCGACGGGTTTGAAGCCATGAGCAGCTTCACTTCATGTATTATGACTTGTACACAGGATCGAAATTGAATTTCGCTAAGTTTAGAGTCGATTTGGAAAGAGAATTCTCATTTCGGAAGCTTTAAGTTGAAAGAATCGACTAAAATTGGATTTTTGAGCAAACGACCTTAGAATAAGGATTTAAAGGTTCCAGCAGGTTCGTATGATGATTTTGGACTTGGGCATATGCTCGGATTTGGATTTGAAACTCCGTAGGACATTCAACGCATTTTGACGAAAGTTGGAAAATATAAAAAATTTGGAAAGTTTTACTGGGGAGTTGACTTTTTGATATTGGGAACGAAATTCCATTCTTGGCATTGGAACAGCTCCATTATGTCATTTATCACTTGTGTGTAAAATTTGAGGTCAATCGGAATTGATTTGATAGGCTTCGGCATCAAATGTAGAATTTGGAATTTGTTAGTTTTGAATAAGCTTGAATTGGGGTGTGATTCATGTTTTAGTGTTGTTCAATGTAATTTGAGGCATCGACTAAGTTCGTGTCATGTTTTGGGACTTGTTAGTATACTTGGTTGGGATCCCATGGGGCTCGGATGAGCTTTGGAGGGGTTTTTGGAAGAGTTTGGCATTTTGAGCATAAGCATGTAATGATCCAAAGGTCCATTTTTAGTTCTAGAGATCGAAAATTGATTTCGAGACTTTCGGGGTTTTGATAATGAATTATAGGAGTGATCTGGAAAGTTTGGCCTAATTTCATCAAGCCGCGATTGAGTTTTTAGCGCAAAACATGAGTTAATTATTTAACGAGCGAAATTGGTATCACATTGAGTAAATGAGCTTTGAATTGAGTTTCTAGGTTTGTATTATTATTAGTGACTCATAAGAACAAGAATCGTCGAATTCCGAGTTCGTATAATGAAGTTAGAGCATTTTTAGTGAAATTAAAAGCTGCTGAAATTTCTGGCCATTTGCTGTGTTTTTCGCAGGTGTGTGAACAGTACCGTGCGTGAACAGTAACCGTAGGTGCGTGAACAGTAACCGTAGGTGTGAAAATGCTGGGCAGTGTATAAATCGAGCAGTCCGATATTTTTACTTATTTTTGGAGCTATGGAGCTCGGATTAAAGCGATTTTTAGGCGGTTTTCACTATATGGATTGGGGGTAACTGTTCTATATCCAAAAGTGATTATATTTAATGATTACATGGTTATTTCATCAAGTATTAGTGAATCAAATAGAAAAAATTGGAGAAAATTTGTAAATTTTTCAAAAACAAAAATTCTAGATATGGAGGTCGATTCGTTATTAGAATTTGATAAAATTGGTATGGTTGAACTCGTATCAGAATGGGTTGTCGGATTTAGTGAATTTTTTTTGGAATCTAGCACGTGAGCCCGAGGACGATTTTGTCAACTTTTAGAGCGGAGTTAGGAATTTATCTAAATTGAATTGTTGTGAGTATTAGAGCCTATATTTATGGATTTTCTCATTTATTGGCTAGTTTTGGAGCGTTGCGCATTGATTTGAGTCGTAGGAAGGGCTTGGAAGCCGGTTATGGAACCTCGGAGCGAGGTGAGTCTCCTTTCTAACCTTGTAAGAGGGAATTGTCCCCATAAGTAAATTAATTGGATTTTTGCTCCTATTTGTGGGGGCTATGTAGCGCGAGGTGACGAAAGTCCGTGCGTAGCTTCTATTATGTTTAAGTTTGGATAGTCTAAGACCCAAAAACATGATATAGTTGAAATATTTGTAATCTTATCTACAATTTGAATTGCTTAAATCACATCTAATTAGTAAATAAATTTCTAAAAAGATTAAACTTCATTTTCTTGAATTGTTAAAAGAGAATTGGCTTTTCTTTGGATAATTGTTCCCTGATGAATTCTTGATTGACTAATTGTTGTGTTTATTTATATTTGACCGTGTCACATGTATGATTCACGGGCAGGGTATAGATGTCGCGCCATTCGACCCTCTGGTAGTGCACAGTTTAAATATTGTTGGATCGGGCCGTACGTCCTCGGCATGATTTGCGCATGCTTACATTGCTTGCCTTGGGATTTATAGATGTTGATATTTTCTCTCCCTGACTTGAGAATAAATGTATGAATGATGAAAAGGAATTTGGGAATTTCCTATAAAAGAAATAATTGTTTACTTGCTTCATTCTATTGAATTACAATCCTGTTATAAAAATCCTCAATTTATTATATTATGGACGTATCATTATTGGACCACTAGTAAGTGTTGAAGTGGACCTCTCATCTCTACTTCTTCGAGATTAGACGGGATACTTACTGGGTGCACGTTATTTTTGTACTCATACTACACTTGTTATGCATTTTTATTGCACAGACACATGTATTCCTAGTGGCCTACTGGGCGTAGCAGCATGGATGATATGGGGACTAGGTGAGCTACATTTCTCGAGGTGACCCGTAACCAGTATAGTCTCTTTCAGCGTATTGTATTTACTTTCTGTCCAATTTGTATTCCGGACAGTTATTGTACTTTATTCGATTCCTTAGTAATTGCTCATGCACTTGTGACACCAAGGTTCTGGGATGTCTATGGAAGTAGTCTGTATTTTGAAATTGTTAAAGATATCATTATTTATTCAGTGGAATTTATTCTTTATTGTTTAAATTTATAAAAGAAGTGAATTCAGAAATATCTAAAATGAGAAATTACTAGTTATTTAGTGTTGGCTTGTTTGATAATGGTGTCTGGCGCTATCACGACCCTTAGAAGATTTTGGGTCGTGACAACATGGTATCAGAGCACTATGTTCACTTAGGTCTCACGAGTCATGAGCAAGTCTAGTAGAGTCTTGCAGATCGGTACGGAGACGTCTGTACTTATCTTCGAGAGGCTACAAGGTTGTTAGGAGCACTTTCCTTCTTGATTCCTCATCATGCGGTTTGATTCCATTGAGGCTTATGCCTTTGTTTATTTCCTACTCAATCTTATGCAACGTGAAACACTTGCTGTATCGATCGAGAATTAAGAAATTGTAATAGTACTACAGATATAGTGCGGGATGCTCCTCCCTAGGTATTTGATTGGGCTATTGTCGTTGCCTTGCGGAAGGTCGTTCTATTGTTTCTTCTCAGAATTAATATTACCTAAGGTTTGAGGTTTGGCATTAATTGTTATGACGATTCGTGCATTATTATTGCACAGTATTGGTGTAATGGTAGGATGCTTGTCTATGCATCGAAGCAGAGAATGACTTGGAAGGATGTTTACTCAGTACATGATTTAGAGATTCGGTATTTTTTTCCCAATGGGGAAATGCAATCGGGCTAAGAATGTTCATATTTGGGTTGATGGAGTAACGAGGCTTGGTATGTGCGAGTGTGGTGGAATTTTCATCTATGATGAGATGTTGTTGTCCTTGTTGAATGTACTAAGCTCGCCAATGTTAAGACCTTCTACGATTTGCCCTTAGGGTAGGATATTGTAAGATAGTATTGGATAAACGACTGTCAGAGATCGCGGGGTGCAGTGGTTCAAGATTGAATGCATATTTTTAATGCCAACGGCTTGAGAGAGACGATTCTTCGAAAAGGTTTAACAGCTAGTAGCGGTCTATTGGTTCAAGTTCTACCGAGATAGATTTTGGTCTAAGGCATTAGCTGAGTAGCAAAGGATGAGAAAGGACATGTGGGAAGTTTCATGCGGCGGTTAAACTTCTAGAAGGCCAGGTGTAAGAAGTGGAGGTCGAGTAGTTTCTTAAATAGGTAAGTCTGCCCAAAGTGGGAGAGTGGTAGAGTAGTATGTGGATTTAGTGGCAGGATAACTACACCCTTGAGGAAAGTTTGGAGTGATTTGGGGTATTTTAGTGGATAGTGGCTGGGTCTACGGACTTAATTTGAAATATCGGCTATTATTTAGCGGGAGACTTGATATGACGGAAAGGAGCTGCTTGATATAAAATAGGATACAACATAACTTTGAATTGGAAGATATTGTCGCATATTTAGTTAATGTCCACGAGGAGTGAATGGACTTGTGCAACTGGTGAATAAGCACAGGCTCAGGTGGGTTATCTCCTATGAGCAGGTCAGCGGTCGCATGGTTGTGTCACGACCCTTATCCTGGTCGTGATGGCGCCCAACATCAAATGCTAGGCAAGCCCGACCATATAACACTCACAACTCAACCACACAGCCCATTTTCCAATTTATAGCATTAGATTATCAGATGATATAGTTCTAAACAGTGATTATAGACAGAAGTGGTATGGAAATCACAGCAACTGCCAATAAAACTCCCAAAGACCTGGGGTCATGAGTCTAGAGCCTCTAAGATGAAAAAATAATAAATCCTCAGTAATACTGATGTTCACAAATGCGGAATAATAAAGGGATAGGGGAGGAGTCGGGTCCTGCGAACGTCAGGCAGCTACCTCGACA
>MU715519.1:116613-131997 GCA_026770625.1 Nicotiana glauca
TAAACTTGAATAATTAGGCCAAGGAACTTACCTCCAATCAATAACCCTTGAATCCCTCTTCAAAATCGCCTCCAAGCTCTCAAAATCGCTCCAGAATGGAGGAAAAATGACATAAGCTCGCGGATGAATTAATGATATAAACCCTTCTGTCACAACGATTTTTCGCTTCTGCGGTTCTCAAAACCGCTTCTACGGTATCGCTTCCGCGTCCAAATATCCGCTTCTGCGGTTTTCACTTAAATTTCCCCACGACCGCTTATGCGACAAGAAACTCGCTTCTGCTGATCCCCAAGTCCACTTCTGCAGCCCAAAGTCCGCTCCTGCGGACACGCTAATACGGACCTGGTTCCGCTTCTGCGAAACTTTACAACCCATACCAACATCGCTCCTGCGCTCCCTTACTCGCTTCTGCGAAACCGCTTCTGCGGTCCATTTTCGCAGAAGCAAAAATACCAGATGACAGAAATCACAGACCTGAAGCAACTTCAAAAACTCTCATTTTTAACACTCGATCTTACCCCGAGGCCCCGGGGACCTCAACCAAAAGCACAAACATGATCTAATACCCTATCCAAACTTGCTCGAATCATGAAATCACTATATTTAAGTTAAAATCATCAAATTACACCAAACCAAAGCCTACGTTTCTTTAAAACTTCCGAATTGCACATTCGATAAAAAACCTAACCAAACGATGTCCGAATGACCTGAAAATTTGCAGACATATCCAAAATCACCAAACGAAGCTACTGCAACTCTCGGAATTCCATTCCGAGCCTCGGATCAAAATCTCACCTATCAACCGGAATTCGCCAAAATTCAAACTTCGCCAATTCAAGCCTAATTCTACACCGAGCCTCCAAAATCAATTCCAATCGCACTCCTACGTCACAAATCATTCCCCGAAGCTAACCAAATCACCGGAATTCACATCCGAGCATTCTAACTGTATAGTCAACTTCCGGTTGACTTTTCCAAAACAAGCTTTCTTCTAAGAGGCTAAGTGCCTCATTTCCAATTAAAACCAATTCAATTCTAATGGATCAACTCAAATACTGACATTGAAACATAGAGCAACATAATATGGGGAAACAAGGCGGTAACTCACGTGACAACGGGCTTGGTCGTCACAGGTTGGTAAAGCTCCTGCGAAGGATTTTATTAGCTATCTGGTAAGAGGTCTAATATGTGAATGTTTCTAGAGATTCAGAGTGTTCATGAAATTCTAACATAAGGATTTTGAGGAATCTGGCGATTTAATTGTGCAAGGTATGTCAATTGTACACATGTAAATTTTGACCATCCCCAAAATTTTACACATCTTAGGGTTTGTATATTTCTTTTTGGTCTAATTTGCTATTTTTACTAGTTTGAACTCTGTTGCGTTATTTTATCTTTAAAATAAAAAATAAAATAAAAATACAAAAAAATATTTTCCCTTATTTTAGCTAGTTAATATTTGGTATAGTTAGTTTTACTCTTGAAAAATACAAAAATTGCCTAGACATTTTATTTTTCAAAAAGATAAGAAGAAATTTCAAAAAAAAATATAATAATATATTTACTTAGTTTAGTATTAAGTTGTAGGCATTTAAAATTATATATATATATATCAAATAGTGTTTAAATTACTTTAACATAGCTATCCTAATTTCTTTTTAATATTTCATGTTAATTAGATAATTAGTATTTTTAGCTAATCTTAAAAAGAATGAAAGATAAAAAAAAATACAAAACAAACAAAAGGATTGAGACAAAAACAAGAAAAAACAAAGAAATGAAAAAGAGTAACAAAAGTTTGAAAAAACGAAAGAAAGAAAGGAATGAAAGAAATCAAGGGAATATTTTAGTGGTTCCCATTGTTCCATCCTTCTCCCAAAATCACGTGCCCACCCCAACAGAGTTAGATTCTTTTGAGCTTTTTGTTATTTCTGACATTTTCCTTTAGAGAGGGACCACAAGGCATCTTTTCATTCTCCTTCATTCCAAAACATTACACACATTATATAAATGGGGCTGGGGAACAAAATGAGGGGAAAAAAGGAACAAAATATAAAAAAGAACAAAGGAGATGGAGAAGAAGAAATACGCCTGAAAAATCAAACAAAAGAGAGGGACACTCTGAAAAAGGTAACAAAAATGGAGACCCCTCCCCCTTGAACGCCTGCTTCTTCAGTAGAGAAGCACAAAACAACCCTCGAAGGAATCCGGCGACTAGAACACGCACAAAAATCATCGCCCGTCCCTGCTTCTTCTCAACCCCGTCGTTCACACCACCCAACGACCACCCATCAGCCATACGACCACCATGCAACAGCTATCAGAAATGCCATGAAACACGGTTGAAATAACTCCAAAATGCAATCGCGATTCAGTCACTCATACAAAAACGAAAATACTATATTTTCTTCTTGCATTTTCGTGATTCTCGTCTCAAAAATCAGAGGCGTCGTTCTCTGATTTTCATTCCAAAGTGGAGGTCATTTGAGATCGCGTACGGTTCGAAAGTTCTCGTACTGATTCGAGGTTATCACCGGGCTGTGGTTGAGGTTCCGTCCTCCGGTCACGTAGCATCGTCACGCTTTTCCGAGATAACAGAGGTTAGTCCTTTCTTCTCTTTCAATGTTGTTTCGTATTAGTTCTTATACCATGTTAGCATGCAATTTTGTGTAGAATATTATTGTTTATAAAAAATATTGAGTTGAGGAGGAAACTTTGTATTAACATGTCTCTTGCTTTCTCTACACCTTCCATTACTGTATTGGTAATCACTTTTGTGTAGATTTTGTTGGGTCCTTATTCTGTTAGTAGATGTCTAATTCAATTGTTATACATAGTGAAGTAGCTTAAAAGGTGTGTATGTTTGTTATAAATTGGATTCACGTTTATGTATTAATGAAGCCTTTGTCATCGTTGTTTTCTTCTGATTCGTGAAATGAAGTATGCAAAGCTCTGAGATTTAGTTTCTACTTGTGCGGTTTTGCTGATTGAATTGATATGGTGTGATTTATGTTATTGATTCATGTCTGTGATTATAGATTTCGAATTTCTATGACGATATTAAAAGGATGAATATAGAATGATGTATGTTTGTAATAAATTGTTATTAGTAATCTATTCATAACTTTTGGTCTTGTTCTCTAGCTAACGCAAGCAGCAGTAGTGCATTTTTGCGGAATCTCTGTTCATTAGTTATGCCAATTTGGCCATTTGGTTTGTCTTGTAAAAATTAGAAACTGGAATGGATGTGCAAGAATTTAGTTTGTGAAGTTTAAGCCTCCTTAATTAATTAGTTGGGCTCTTAAAAAGTGGAATTGAGGTGCGCTGCGTCGAATAAAAGTCTCAAATGCGTGGTCCTCGTCTAATCAATTCCTTTAAAATACTTAGAACTCGAGGCGTTCCATTTAACAAATTTTCATGGCCCTCGCAAAGTTAAAACGCGTAGTTGTTTTAGGCGCGTTGTTTTAATAACTCATCTTCCTAAACTCGGGTGCGCATTTATGTGACCCAAATCCAAATCTCGGCGTTAGTTAAAATATGTCGAAGACCGCGGGTGCATTTATGTGACGTGGTCCAAGACGTGTTCTAACAACATTACAATATTACGAAAATAAATAAAAGCAGTTAAAAGTTAAAATTGCACATAGGTTCAAATTGTTTTAGAATCAGATAATAGGTCATTTATAACAGTTGAGCGACCGTGCTAAAATCACGGAACTCGGAAATGCCTAACACCTTCTCCCTGGTTAATAGAATTCCTTACCCGGATTTCTGGTTCGTGAATTGTAATATAGAGTCAACCTTTTCCTCGATTCGGTATTTGAACTGGTGACTTGGGACACTATAAATCTCCCAAGTGGTGACTCTGAATTCTTCAAATAATATAATCCTGTTTCGATTGTCCTTTAATTGAAAAAATTTCCTTTATTGTACCCTTCGGGGGGTGTAAGTAAAAAAGGAGGTGTGACATCAATAAGAGATAAAGAATCTTAGTGGGTTCCAAAGTTGTGTAATAGTAGCTTCAAGTTAAGTGGGAGAGTCTCACTGCCTACAGTTGGATTGCGTGGTCGCCTATTTATGAAATTTTCGATTATTAGCATATTGATGGGTTATTTCTACTAAAGGAAAAAGAAAATAAGAGGTAATTTGAGCAAAGGAATTCTTAAGGGTGTGCTAGGGCTGGCCTCATTGGCTCATGTTCGGAGTTGGGGAAGGATTCAGGATTTATGCCTTGTATAGATGCGGGTTTCAAGGAAAGTGATTTGGCCGGGTGCTTCGTCAAGAGAGTATTCATGTGCTAGAAGATTCACGGAGTTGATTGTATTCGGGACCAAGTCATAGTGGGTGGCTCTCAACCACGGTCCTAATGGATTCAAAAGTTAAAGTGTGGTGCCTAATGATTTCGAGCCTATAAGTATGATTAAGAATCGAGCTTTTGTAGAAGATTATGATAAGAGGCTCGGAGTGTTCTATGATATTTTTGTCTTGTAGTGTAGCATTGGGAGGAAAATGAGAAAAATACTTCAAATTTGTAGAGAAATTATCAGAATGGATGTATCAGTTGAAGATGCGACTGTGCAAGCAAGGGGGTATGAAACGGTTCATGGGCTTGGAGACAATGTGGTCTCGAAGAATGGAGTCGCTCAAGATGTGTGCAGATTCAGGTTGGTGATGTAAGGAATAGAGCTATTATTATCTCTAAGGCAAGTTAAGGATGGATCAGAAGAAGATAGATTGGTTATTGATCGCTACCAACTCCGCACTACTAATAAGTAGCAAGAGAGGGTCGCAATAGCTTTCACCCGATTTTGCGTCGGGATCGATATCCACAAAGAGCTAGAATTGGAATCGAGTATCTATTTAGTTTAGGATTGCATATGTACTCTTAATTATACTTCTCATCATTTTTGGGTTTTCTTTATAATTATACTTTTAACAAACTACAAATTGTAAATTAAGCTAAAAGTTAAATATTGCAAGTTGTATCTAATGGTTTAAAGGGCACTAGGGTAGTGACTTCTGCCTAGGTGGTCAATTGACGGGTACTTGAGTCTAAGGTATCTTTGACATATTTGGGAAATATGATATAACAGTTGCGCTAATTTACCCACTCTACACCTCTCGGTGGTTCAAGTGTTTTTGCCCAATTGACACTCTCAAGACCAATTGGGTATGCAAATTTGCACAAGCAACTAAGGTTCAAGTCGGGTATTACTCTCTCTAGGTTTAACCTTTAAATTGGGGCTATCAATCTCTTGAGTATGCCCCAATTCCTTGTTGGATCAATTTCAGAGACTTAGACTCTCTTTCTCAAGTAGAGCCCTAGTCAACTAAACACAAACTAGTGTTTGCTACCACTAATTCAGCAATTTAGCCATGAAATTGATCCAAATATCAAACACTCATAATCAATTTAGCCCTAAAATACAAGACCTATCAATTACTGACACTAGGGTTGAGCCACAACCCTAGCTATGGGGTCTAGCTACTCATATTCAAAGAAGAAAAATAAGAAATAGAAGAAGATAAACACATATTAATTAATTGCTAAGCTAAATACAGAGATTCAATGATGAAAAGTAAGTAAAAATTCCAAAAATGTCTAAGAAAAGTCGACCCACGAGTGCAGCTGATATAATAAAATATCTGATACCCTAAAAATGGAAAAAGAAACTATTTATACTAAGCTGAAAAATCTGGACAAAATTTCCCCTGCGGGGTTAATGCGGACCGCACAAAATGGATCGCGGTCCGCACTGGGCCCTTGACTTCAAAATTCTTGCTCTCTGAACTTGGGCTCCGTGGATCGCACAGAATGGACTACAGCCACGTAGGCTTCTTGTGCGGTCCGCATAGAATGGATTGCGGACCGCACAGGCTTCAAAACTTCATTCTTCATCTTCTCTGAACCTTGGCTCTGCGGACCGTACACAATAGTAGTGCGGCTGCATTGCCTTCATTGCGGACCACACAAAACCTAGTGCGGTCGCACTGCCTTAATGCTTGAAATAACAGCTCTCTAAATCTCCCGGTACGGACCGTACAAAGTGTAGTGCGGCCGTACTAGGCCTGCTTTGCTTGAGCTTGCCCTGCCTTTGTCACTTGTGCAAGTTTTACTCCTTTTGAGCTGATCTTTGACATCTTGTCACTTTGTTGATCAAACCTGCAATCAAGCACAACTTGTGAGCCTTTTTGGGACTATTTTGTATGAATTTATAATCAAAGCATAAGCGAGAAGGAGTATAAAATGTGTCAAAATCCTTAGTTATCAACTCCCCCAAACTTAAGCTCTTACTTGTCCTCAAGCAAACAAAATAAGACCCACCCCTTAAGGAAAAATCCAAGAATTTTTTAGTTGTCCTAAAGCAACCTCAACTAGCATCAATTGGGACTAACAATTGCCCTCAATACAAATGAATCATTAACAACATTTACTCTTTGAAAAACCATGGATCAAGTGCGACACAAGAGCATCAAGAGTTGACTCAACACATCAAAGAACTCTTTCAATTACTTTGGTTATTGTGGAACCCAAACTCACACATCTTCAACTCACCCTAAGCAAACCTCACCTTTAGAATAGTGGCACGCAAAATGAGGTTAATGGGAATTCACTCATCTCTCTCAAGAAAAAGTCACAAATCCGGCTCTAGGTACCATATGCTTACCCCTTATGTGAGTATCCACTAATGTAAGATTCATTCAACTCAAGATCATATAGGGATTTTGTGGAGACATTATAAAGGCTTTTGGTTCAGGGTAGGGAATGTTTTGATCTAAGTGGTTTCCATCTTCCTTTAAGCACTTCTTTTGATTCATTTGACATCCATTCACTTGACTCTTTGAGTCATTTTCACTTCTTTCTAAGGGGTCAGAGAGACACACTGTCACTCTTTCTTAGGCATTTCACGCATTTTCTCCTTTTTCAAGTTTCCACACCTTTCATTCTTTGCTTTTCTTGAATCCCTTTCTATTCTTTTTCACATTGAACATTCTTTTTGTCTTTTTGCTTTTCTTTATTTTTCATTGCCTCCTTTTCTTCATTTTTGTGCCTTTTTATCACTTTGTTGCAATCCACGTCTCTCCCCCCAAACTTATACTTTTTGTATGGGCTAAAGGAAAGATTAGGTGCCAAGAGAGGGCATCTTTTATCATGGTTCTTGAAAGAAAAAAGTTTAAGGCCCAAAAGGGTTAACTAGGGATCTTATAATTGGTAGGCTATGGAATTGTTCAAATTATCATTTGGACCAAGGAGAGCCTATAATAATATCTCAAGTCAAAATTCACTTATGATTTTGCCTCAACAAACATTCAGGGCAAGTTCTAGACCAATGGCTCGGAACTTGGACTTGCAATTCAATTACTCACCACACGAGCTAAGGGATTGCTAAAGACCTAGAGTCGGGGGGCCCACAACGACCTTATATACAATTTGAGCATAAAATGGTCCGAAAAACCTCTTGATGATTATCGGTCAACACAAGAGTCTCAAGGTCATGACTTTCACAATCCTAAACACAAAAATTCATTTTTGACCATGAGATCAAAGGCAAATGTGCTAGGCCCAAGTGAAGCTTTGCTTGAGGCACCCTTAACTACTAACTACTAAAAATAAAAAGAAAAAACGGACTCAAACCCTTAAGAAGGTTGTCACACCATACATCATTGGGAAGAGCCACCTAGTTCACACAACACTCCACCTTTGGAAAGAACCATGACATTAAGAAAACCAAAGGCTTATTGCAAACTTCAAAAACGAAAAGCTACGAATCACAAATAAGAAGCTAAAAACGAAAAAAAATTGCGGAAAATAGAATGAATATATACAATACGGGAATTGAATATACAATGGATGGGATGAATATATACAATGTGATAAAACTTTATATACAGACCCAAAGTGAAATAAAAATACGATAAATGTAACGAAATATCAGAATTATATACAGACCAAAGATAAAAAGATAAACAAAGCATAAAAATGTATCAAATATATACAATCATCCAAATGAATAGTATGGTCTACCTTCTCAAATGAATGCTAGCATTGTCTCCAATGCCAACTAGTCTAAATAAAAGCATCAAAAGATAATAGGGAAAGGATATAGAAGACTCCCTAAGGTCCGTCTGTCTACATAGGGTCATGTGTGGTCCCTGGGTCCTCTGTGTGCTCAGGAACCTCATACTGGTCCCATGTGGCCTAATGCTCTGCTACTGGGACCTGGGCCTAAACCTGGATAGGCTCTGGAACTGGTACATCCTGTGGCTGGCTGGAGGAAGTCTCCGGTAGTTCCACCAACCGAATGATAGCATTGTTAGCTCTAGGAATCATCCTCCTCTTGGGAGGCCCCTAAGACTGCTTCGGCTCTGGATAACTACTGGGGCTGGGTCCTGGAGCAATAAATCTAAAGGCAGGTTATCTGCCTTCAATCTGTCTACATATTCTCTCAACTCCTTTACGGACTCTTTGGAGGCCCGTGTCTTCCTCAGCTTCTTGTGCTCCCGAGCAATCTCCTTGAGAGCCTTGCTATGTGAATCAACTTCCTTGGAGAGTGCTGCTGAGTGTCGAGGATCTTCTTCTGGTTGTCAAGTATCTCCTTGAGCGCATCCTCTATCGACTGTGGAACCTACGGAGCTTGGAGGTGCCGACTGAGCCTCTACCACAGTAGTGAGTGAGGACAACCTGGATGACGCAGTCTGCATCCATTTGTTTAAACTAAAAAGCGCCTAGCTCAGTCGGTGAGCAGTAATTGGATAGGCCCGAGAAGATGGAATCTCTGGGCCTGCTGATATGGATGGACCGACAGGAGTGGCTATAGATATGGAAGGACCGGGAGGGATATCTGTGGAAGTGGACGTCGGCTCAGTAGGAGCCACTACCACAACTGGCTCTTCAAACTGGCCAATTGTAGTCGTAGTTGTACCCTTGAAGTTCTTGCTCTTGGGGTTATCATCCCCCTACATGGTGTACCACGAGAAAGGGGCCTTCGCTTTGACTTTGACATCAAAGGGCCTCTTTTCTACCTTCAAGTCCCAGAAGTACATAGTGATGGTGTTGGGGAAAGGATAGTTCTGTTCATGCTCCGCACCCACTATAGTGATAATCCGGGATATCACATTCCCCACATTTATAGGGTACCCCGCCATAATAGAAGCAACCAACACAGCTCGGTGGAGAGGTAGGTAGTTGTCATGAGTGGTAGGGTCCAACCGGCTACAAACAAAAGTCTCCCACCCTCGAGCCTCAAAGTTCAGACTTCGTCTCAGAATACGGACTCCAACAGTTAACTAGTCCGGGGTGGTACATGGGATTGTCAGGTATTGTTCCAACCATAGACGAACCTCTTCACCCATTGACATCTTTTCCATTTATAAGGTCTCGTCCTCCTCATTAAAGCCAAGGTATTCGTTGAGGTATTTCCCTTCAAACAACACTTTCAGATTCTAAACCTCGGTCACTTTGGAGCCCTTTTTGATGTGGGCTACACTGCAGTAAAACTCTTTGACCATGTGTTCGTTCGCATCCACACACTCTTTTAGGAAGTGCTCCCAGCCCACTCTAGTCCTAAACTGTCTCTGCACGTTGGGGTTGTGAGGTAGTAGTTCTCTATCAATGAAGCTCCTTTCCGGAATCAACTTTCTTACCGGCCACCACTCCCGAAATTTGTGGTACGCCACCTTACTAAAAAATCTATCATGCCAAACCTCTGGCTTCCTTGTTCTATCAACACCCCCAACCCTTGGTTCTTTTCCTTCTGCCAATTCCTCATCTCCTCCTCCACCCTCTCTGGATAAAGAAGTTGTGGGAGAGGTGGAGTATTCCCCACTACCTGCTGCTGAGCCCTCAGACGACCCAGAAGAAACATGTGTTGGTGCTTGAGTAGTAGGTGATGGTGGAGGAGTAGTATCTATCAGCCTGAATCTCTCCGACCAGTCTTCAACATATTCTGGCACAGAGTCTGAAGAAATGTCCAGGGAGGGCTCATACCCACTCCCGGACTGATTACAGGCCCTGTCTGTAGCCTTGATGATTTTCCTTTGGTTCTTTATGTTTTGCCGGACTTGGGGAGTGAGTCTTATCATTTTCTTGCCCTTGCCCCCGGGAGGATTCACCTCTTCCCGGTTGTTTTGAGCCTTTTCCTCATAGTCTCACCATTGTCTGCAATTACAATTCAAATAACTTGTTAGTATTAGTAGTCTCGGATATAACATTATTGCTGAACAGAATGAAATTATTGCAGACATATTGCAGAAACCAGCCCAGTGCGGACCGCATAAAATGGTGTGCGGCCGCACAAGGGCCAGTACGGACCGCACAAAATCAATCGCGGTCCGCACAAGTATGGGGTTCAGAAATCCATCCTCTGTATCTTGGCAGTGCGTACCGCACAAAATAGTAGTGCGGTCGCACAGGGGCCAGTGCGGACCACACAAAATGTAGTGCAGCCGCACTGCCAAAGGTTTAGTTTCCCAGAATTTTATCGTTCGGTCCGCAAAAAATAGTACTGCAGACCGCACAGAATCGACTGTGGTCCGTACTACGTGCCCAATTTTGGCACTAAATTAGGGGTCCTTAATTGAAATTAAGCCCAAATTTTACACCTAAGGCATGCTCCTATATGTTTGCCCAGTTCATTTAACTAAGTAATTCAACATGAATGAAGAACTTAATTAACATAACCTAACAATTAAGAAAATATGGGAGGGAGAAGAAATAAAAGCTAAGAAAAATGAAAAGAAAAAGAAAATATCAAATTTAAAGCAATTAAGTTGCTATTAATGTACCAAATGTGAGATGGGAAGAAAATCAACAAGTCCAAGCAAGAATTACGAGAGAAGGCAAGATGAACAGTATTTTTTTTAGGCTGTGAGAGTTAAAATTGTGAAAAGAGTAAAACGGGACCCTCATAGACTATTTATAGTAAAGCCTTTGGGGCCCATTCTCACCAACCAGCGTGGACCACACAAAATGGACCACGGTCCGCACTGCACATCTTTGTACAAGCTTGAGAAGGCAACCCTCTATGGTCCGCACAAACTGGACTGCGGCTGCAGAGGTCCAGTGCGGTCCACACAAAATGGTAATGCGACCGCACTGGAAACTTCAGAGACCTGCATTTTTTACTATGTCTTGCACTACATCAAAATAGCACTGTAACATCTCAAAACCAGTTAGCTCAATAATCAATCCTACACTACAATGAAAATAAAATAAATACAAGAATGAAAAACACATGGGTTGCCTCCCAAGAAGCACCTGATTTAACGTCGCGTCCATTTGAAATGCACAAGAGCCACCATATGGCTATCATCAAAATTCTCCAAATAATGTTTGACTCTATGCCCATTCACTCTAAAAACTTCACCATTTTTGTTCTTTAAATCAATAGCACCAAATGGGGTCACACAAACTACTTCAAATGGCCCGCTCCATTTTGACTTGAGCTTTCCCGGGAACAACCTTAGCCGAGAGTTGAATAAGAGCACCAAATCCCCCACCTTGAAATCTTTGCCCCGAGTATACTTGTCATGAAGGTATTTCATTTTATCCTTATACAGGGACGAACTAGAGTAGGCATGGAATCTAAATTCGTCAAGCTCATTGAGTTTCTCCACCCGAAGATTGGCAGCTGCGTCCCACTCAAGATTCAACTTCTTCAAGGCCCACATGGCCTTATGCTCCAACTCCATTGGTAAATGACATGCTTTCCCAAACACCAACCAGTACGGCGACATACCAATTGGGGTCTAGTAAGCGGTCTGATAAGCCCATAGAGCATCATCTAACTTTTTAGACCAATCGGTCCTATTGGCATTGACAGTTTTGGACAAAATGCTCTTGATCTCCCTGTTGGACACTTCAACCTGGCCACTTGCTTGAGGATGATAAGGTGTAGATACTTTGTGGTTGACACCATACTTGGAAAGCAAGGCATCAAAAGCTCCATTACAAAAATACGATCCACCATTACTAATAATTGCCCTAGGCGTACCAAACCTTGTGAAAATGCTTTTCTTCAGAAATGCCACCACACTCCTAGCTTCATTGTTGGGAAAGGCCACGGCCTCAACGCATTTTGAGACATAATCAACCGCTAGAAGAATGTAGGTTTTTCCACACGAGCTTATAAAAGGGCCCATAAAATTGATACCCCATACATCAAAGATATCAACTTCGAGAATGGTTTGTAGAGGCATCTAATCTTTCTTGGAAATCCCGCCCGCTCATTGACATTGATCACACTTTTTTACTAGATCACTTGCATCTTTGAACAAGGTTGGCCAATACAAACCACAAATCAAAACTTTTGAAGCCGTCCTCGCCCCTCCATGATGGCCACCATAGGGGGAGGAATGACAAGCCTCTAGGATGCTAAATTACTCCTCCTCGGGTACACACCTCCGAATCACTCTGTCGGTGCAAATATTGAACAAGTATGGCTCGTCCCAATAGAAGTCCAGACTATCCCGTTTGAGATTATTCCTTTGGTTAGAAGAGAGATCGCACGGGATGATGACAGTCACAAGGAAATTATCAATGTTTGCAAACCATGGCATATCACTCATCAACACAGAAAGTAGTTGCTCATCGGGAATTGCATCATTGATCTCTAGGCCATCACATGTCCTTCCTTCCTCCTCCAAGCGGGACAAATGGTCCGCAACTTGGTTTTTACTACCTTTTCGGTCTATAATTTCTAGATCAAACTTTTGGAGTAGTAAAATCCATCGCATCAACCTTGCCTTGGAGTCTTTCTTTGTCATCAAGTACCTAAGCGTGGAATGATACCTGTGCGCTATGAGTTTGGCCCCCATAAGATATGGCTAAAAATTTTCCATTGCATATACTATGGCTAACAACTCTTTCTCGGTAACCATGTAGTTCCTTTGAGCCTTATTCATCGTCTTGCTTGCGTAGTACACCGGATGAAATATTTTGTTAACTTTTTGACCCAAGACAACCCCAATCGCAACATCACTTGCGCCGCACATGAGCTCAAAGGGTAAACTCCAATTTGGTGCAGTAATGATAAGGGTAGTGGTCAACTTAAGCTTTAGAAGCTCAAATGCTTGCATAAATCCCTCATCAAACACAAACTTGGCATCCTTCTCTAGAATCTTGCACAAGGGGTTTACCACCTTCAAAAAATCTTTTATAAACCTCCGGTAAAACCCCGCTTGCCCAAGAAAACTCCTCACCCCCTTGACAGAAGTAGGGGGAGGAAGCCTTGAAATCACCTCTATCTTGGCTTTGTCAACTTCAATCCCACGCTTTGAAATTTTGTGGCCCAACACTATGCACTCTTCAACCATGAAGTAGCCTTTTTCCCAATTTAGCACAAGATTGATGTCTTTACACCAGGACAAAACTCTATCCAAATTTCCCAAACACTCTTCAAATGAATCACCAACCATACTAAAATCATCCATAAAGACCTCCAAAATATATTCCACCATATCGGTGAAAATATCCATCATGCATCGTTGGAATATCGCCGGAGCATTGCATAACCCAAACGACTTCCGAGACAAAGCAAAGGTCCCATATGGACAAGTAAAGGTGGTCTTCTCCTGATCCTCCGGAGCGATTAAGATTTGATTATATCCCGAGTATTCATCCAAAAAGCAATAAAAGGCACGCCCCGAAAGGCGATCAAGCATTTGGTCAAGAAATGGCAATGGGAAATGATCCTTGCGGGTCACCTTGTTCAACTTCCGGTAGTCCATGCATACCCTCCATCTGGTAGCTGTCCGAGTGGGAATAAGTTCATTGTTGTCATTTTTCACCACAATCATACCACCCTTCTTCGGCACACATTGCACCGGAGAAGTCCATGAGCTATCGGAAATAGGGTACACAACCCTGGCATCTAACCAATTTATCACTTCTTTCTTCACGACTTCTTGCATTGCTTCGTTCAACCTCCTTTGATGTTCCAAGGAGGGTTTTGCATCATCCTCCAAAATAATCTTGTGCATGCAAACTGAGGGGATCATTCCCCGAATGTCGGCTAAAGTCTATCCAATTGCCCTCTTCCTCTTTTTGAGCACCGCCAAAGTGGCATCTACCTGCAAGTTAGTAAGACACGAGGAAAGAATAACTGGTAAAGTAGAACTAGGGCCTAAGAATTCATACCTGAGATGTGGAGGTAATGGCTTCAACTCCAACACCGGAGGTTCCTCAATTGAAGGCTTTGTTGGAGGCGTCTTTCTATTTTCAAGATCCAAAGAAAGTTTTCTAGGCTCATAAGAATAAGAGCTCATTCCATGTAAAGCATTCACGCACTCCACTCTGCTTGCATCATCATTGACATCCAAATTTAACAACATGACCTCCAATGGGTCCTCCACATTAATCATAGCACTTGTATCATCAATTATCATAGCCATGACTAGATCCACAAATGAACACACTTCGGTACAATTGGGCTGCTTCGTTGACTTGCAAGTGAATTCCCCTGCTTCCACATCTACTAGAGCCTTCCCCATAGCAAGGAAAGGTCTTCCCAATGTGATCGACACTTCATAGTCTACCTCGCAATCCAATATCACAAAATCCGCTGGCAAGATAAATTTGTCCACCCATACAAGCACATCATCAACAATACCCAAAGGTCGCTTCATTGATCTATCCGCCATTTGTAATCTCATGGAAATTGGTCTAGGTGTCCCAATACCCAAAGTCTTGAAAACTGAGTAGGGCATCAAGTTGATACTCGCCCCTAGATCACAAAAATCCTTGGCAAAATCCGCATTCCCAATGGTGCAAGGAATGGTGAAAGCACCGGGATCCTCTAGCTTCGGGGCCATTGAATGCACTATAGCACTAACTTGGTGAGTCATCTTTATAGTTTCTGTCACATCTCCTTTTTTACGTATTTTAATACACCCCGTGAAGGGTATAAAGGAGTTTTTCCAATTAAAGGACAGTCGGAACGGAATTTATTATTATTTATTCAGAGTCACCACTTGGGAGATTAATGGTGTCCCAAGTCACCGGTTGAATCCCGAACCGAGAAAAATATGACTCTGTTAACAGTCCGCAAACCAGAAATCCGGATAAGGAATTCTATTAACCCGGGAGAAGGTGTTAGGCATTCTCGGATTCCGTGGTTCTAGCACGGTCGCTCAACTGTTGTATTTGATTTTATCTGATTTTAATACATGTTCTGTTTTCATGTGCCTTTTATTAATAACCCGCTTTTATTGTATTTATTATTTATTTTACAAGAATTACAACATCGTGAAAATGTATCTCGAACCACATCGTACCAGTACGCCCGTGGCTTTAACACATTTTGACTTCGTTGAGATTTGGATTTGGGTCACATAAATGTGCACCCGTATTTGAGAAGGTAATATTATTAACAATCGCGCCTAAAG
>MU715521.1:5645-22677 GCA_026770625.1 Nicotiana glauca
TTATTAGGGATTGGGCTGGGGCAAATTTAATTTGTTATTTGGTCAATTAAATCTGATAGGGGTGTTGTTAAATTGGCTAAAATTGAAACAGTAAAGGGCTATTTGTTAAATAGCCAATTTTCCTCTTTTATTTTTTATAAAATAGTTTAAAATGATTTTAAAACAAATTAAAGGTACTGAACTAATTAATAGCGTATAAACATTAATCTAAAAATACTAAAAATAATTATACAATTATAAAATGCTGTTAATTGTAATATAGGCTATAATTGCAGTTTATGCAATTCAACTTAAATATACCAAACAAATTTGTAAAAATATGCAAAAAATTACATTAATTATATCTTGGTGTAAATATGAGAATAAAATAGGTTAATCAAAAAAAAGATATTTTTTGGGAATAATTACAGGTTTTGTACTGCTAAAATAGATAATAAATTGATTAAAAAAAATCTTAAAAATTAGGAAAAATACCAAAACTCTTGGGTATGCTTATATGTTCATACACATACTATTTGAGTATAAAAAATACATAGAAAAGAATTGGGTATCAACAACACCTAACCTAACTAGCTAGGTAAGTCAATAGCCGCATGCTTAACCATTAATAATGATATAATATGGTAGGATAACTCAACAGTGGAAGCATACAATAAAATATCTGAGAATAAAGTCAAAATTCTACTACAACCAAGCCCAAAATCTAGGGTCAACAAGTACACGAGCACTACTAAATAACAAAGTGCGAAATAAATCATCTACTACAAATGTATGAACACGGGAAATAGTAAACATGAAGATAACGAGAAGAGAATTTCAAGAACTGCGGATCGTATGGCAACTATCTTGTAGTCTCCCGAATAGTTGACACAAATCAAGCCTAAATATCACCTCAGCGGGATGTATCTAGATCTGCACGCGAAGTGTAAAGTGTAGTGTGAGTACAATCGAACCAATGTACTCAATAAGTAACAACACTAACCTTGGGTTGAAAGTAATGACGAGCTTCGAATAATAGTCAAATACCATTACCAATAAACAATAATAGTTCTGAGAATATAGGATATCGAATACATATAGTTTTATTTTAGAAATTTTGGGCATGCTTTCAAGTATAACAATTTATAACCCAACATGGATAAAAAAATTTGAATTACCAGCTAGCATGAGAAAAGTATATCTCGGTGCCTACATGTCAAGAATACACGTAAATCAATAGTATCGTAGTGGTTAAATCAGTACTCCCTCTGGTCCACAATAAATTGCTAATTTACTTTTTTATTTTGGTTCAAAATAAGTGTCCATTTATATAATCAAAAAAGAATTTAATTTTTTTTACAAAATTATCCTTATATAGATATACCTAAAAATTCTTCTTACTCCTCACATTAGATATTTAATTAAGGGTGATTTAGTCATACTAGATAGTTTTATATAAAATTTAGTATTTTCTAAAAAAGCATACAAAAAGCAAATTAGTCACTTATTGTGGATTGGAGGGAGTAGTATTTATACTTAGAATTGTACGGGTGCGATACACAACTATCATCATCAAGCACATATCCGAAACAATGTGCATGCGCCTAGTGCTGACATGTCAGACTCCGGAGGGGCATATTCTGCCCAAACGCTAATTATAATCACTTATCCCAATAATGAGGCATGTTGCATACATTGCCGCGAAACAATAACACTCAGCCCATTATGGACCTGACATATACGTCACTTCAAAATCAGCACCAAACCAACTCTATGGCCCATATTCCGTCATTTATTATTCAAGTTACAGATGAACACATCTCAAATATTAAACAAAATAGTTTTACCCTTAAGCAATTTCAACAACATGTGCAGAATCAAATAAGAAGTACTGAGACAGAGATATCTTACATACGGATATAGTATTATGACTGAAAACATGTGTGCAATTAAAGAACATAATTCATAGACAACAAGAATAGCTCTATCAAGTCTCAAATACTTAGCACATAGCTTAGGCATGATGTTTAACATGATTCACAGTTCAAGTAATCTAACAAGTAGAGGGAACATGAGGGAAACATGATATAATTTCAAAACAAGCCCAATATTAGTCTAAAGGCCTCCCTCACCATAAATAAACTAGTGCACGCTCACACGCCCATCACCAAGTGCATACGTCACCTCAAGAACTTCCATATAATGTAATCCTTAGGGTTAAATATTCCCAAATCAATGTTTAGAAGTGTCACTTACCTCAAAGTGCGCACCTCAATTATCCAACAAAACCTTGCCTCACAAATCGATCTCCGAACAACTTGAATCTAGTAACAAACAACTTATTATAATCAATTCAAACTGTAGGAGTTGGCTCCATGCCATAAAACTAAATTCTTAAACCAAATTCGAAAAGTAAGCCAAAAAAGTCAATCATGAGCCCATGCCATGGAACCTAACAAAATAAACATAATCTGAACACCCATTCAATAGTGAGTCAAACCATACTAAAATCAATCCAAATCCAACCCCAATCGATACTGAAATCTCCAAATCTTACTCTCTAATACCTAGTCTAAAATCCCCAAATTTCACCTCAAGGCACATAATATAAGTAGGACAATGAATGGGTATTCAATATTAATGGACAAAAGTGGTCAAAAGTCACCTACCTCTTGAATTGTAGTGAAATCCCTCTCAAATATCGCCCCTAAACGAGTTCCACAAGTCAAAAAATGAGAAAAATGCCAAACCCTTTGACATTTATGTTCTGCACAGCAAAACCGCTTATGCGGTCAAGACCTCTGCTTCTGCGTATGCGTTTAACCATCCGCATCTGCCAAACTGACTTAAAAGCTGACCCACCATATTTGCGGTCCCAAGTCCGCACCTGCGTGTGCGCCTATGGGCACAACTATCTTCTTCTGCGGACTTCCTAATCAATCTCCTCCTATGCTTCTACGTAGATAAATACACATGAAGGAGCCAATCTTGCACTTACAACCCCGCCTAGCTAACATATAACTGCTTCTACTACCCCTTGGTCACTTTTGTGTCTCTACACTTGTGGCCAAAACTCGCAGGCACAGTTATACCAGATCTGTTGCTATTCGAAATTGCATATGTCCGATTCTCACATTCATTTCAATCGGAGTCAAATTTGAGGCTTTCGAGACCCCATCCATACATACCAACACATCCTAAAATATAGTAAAAACTTAGTCAAAACTTCAAATCACATCAAACAACATCCAAAAAATAAGTCGCACCGTAATTCAAGCCTATTGAACTAATGGATTTCCAACATACAAAATCAATGTCGAAACCTATAAAACCAATTCCGATTAACCTCAAGTTTTTCACACAAGTCATAAATGACACAATACACCTATTCCAACTCTAGGATTTAAAATTCGACCCTGGTATCAACAAAGTCAACTATCGGTCAAACTTTTCAAATTTTAAAACGTTCAATTTTTCAAGATTCGCCAATTCTAGCCAAAATAACCTACTGAACTCCAACTCAATATCCGAACTTACGCCTAAGCCCAAAATCACCATACAAAACTGTCGAAACCATCAAAAATCCATTATGTAGCCGTCTACAAAATGATAAACTCCAGTCAACTCTTTCACCTTAAGCCTTCAACCTTGGGACCAAGTGTCCCAATTCACTTTGAAATATCGTTGGGACTAATCTAACCGCCCTAAAAAGTGGCATAGCCATAATTAAACATAGAAGAAATAATAAATTGGGAAATAGGGCTACAATACATAAAAAAGTTGGCCGAGTCATTACATTCCCCCATCCCAAACAAACGTCCTTGAACGGATCTAGAATCATATCTGGACTCTCAAATAGGCATGGGTATCTTCTTCGCATCTCATGATCGGTCCCCCAAGTCATCTCCTCGACTGGCTGCCCTCTCCATTGAAATTTCACTAAATATATATGTATGCGGTTAAAATAAGGGAAAGCCGATTTTAAGGCTTTGATGGCATTTTCGAGCTCAGCCTTGGTGGGATCGAAGCACAGTTCAAGGCTTGTCGTCGAAGCACTGAACTCGGCAGGGTACATTAAAGACTCATCGTGACGTACCTTGAGGCAGCATGAGAATCAACGACCGTCATAAAGAGGTAGGAGGCTCACGAGAGCACGTGATAAGGACTGATAGAGTCTACAAAAATAGTATAAATCCACATTGAGCCGTTACACAGCTGTACTAGTAGTATTTATTCTTTATTTATTAGACATGTACTATGTTGGGATTCACCCCTCCTATATAAAGGGGACCCTTGTCATTTTGTAAGAGGATAACATATTGAATAAGATACAACATTATCTGCTCTCTTTGCAAAAATAACTATTATTCACATTTATTGCTTATTCTTACACTGTTCATTTATTTTTCTTCCTTTATTGCTCATCATTAATTGTAAAAGGCAATCTTTGAGGCCCTTATTACCATAGACTCTTTATTAATAGTTCATTGTTATTAGCCCCGTCTAAACCTCGAGGTCCTGCTTTAGCCAGCTCGAGGCCCAACTTTGTGACCCATTAGTTTGCATATCTTATTGTCTTTACTTATACCTAGCATTTATTGCTTAACAATTAGTATTAAAATAAATTATGTATTTTTAGAACCAGAAAATTAAATATAATTATAGTTACCATTTTTAAGGTAAACAGTTTGGCACCCACCGTGGGGCTAAATATAATAGTGATTGTTTTGGTGCTAGTTTTCTTAAAACACATGTTATTCTTCACGTTTTTTCTTGTCCAAGAATCTCTGATTTTAGGTCAAAATGTCTAACTCAACACCTTCACGCAAAGACAACAACATAAGGATTTAGGGAGAAAATAGTGCAGACGATGGTGTATCACCGCACAACCCAGGGGTATCACCAGCAGATGTCAGTGTACCACCGTAAAATCGAGGGGAGGCACTAGTACAAATCACCATCGATGTGAGCTCACGGAACGCTGTGCATGTCAATGTAAGCTCTCCTACCGACGGAAGTATGCAGAGAGGGAGGCACTAGTACAAATCACCATCGATGTCTTCAAGTTATTTTTTAAATGTTGAAAGCACAACGAGTGGCCATTGCTCAGCTACAAAGTCAGCAAAAAACTCCATGCACAATAGCACCAGAGACGGCTCCTCGAGTCGAGATGGCACCAGAGAGATCGAGTAACAACGGGTCAGCAATAGACCCCGCTATTATGAAGATGCTTGAGGACCTCACCAAAAGGATTGAGTCAGGAGAAAAGAAGATGGAGGATAACGATAAGAAGGTGGAGACATATAACTCGAGGGTCGATCAAATCCTATGTGCACCTCCGATCCTGAAGGGGGTAAATTCAAAGAAGTTCATACAAAAACCATTGCTACCAAGTGCGGCTTCGAATCCCATCCTAAAGAAATTAAGAATGCCAAATGTCTCGAAGTATAACAGGACCACAGACGCCAATGAGCACGTTACCACCTACACTTGTGCTGTAAAAGGGAATGACTTAAAGGACGACAAGATTGAATCAGTTCTGCTGAATAAATTTTAAGAGACACAATCGAAGGGGCCATGATGTGGTACCACAACATACCCCCGAACTTGATAGATTCATTTACTATGTTACAAAACTCTTTTTCTAGGGCACATGCTGGTGCCATTAAGGTCGCCACCAGGAAATCCGATGTCTTCAAAATCAAGCAAAGAGATAACGAGATGCTAAGTGAATTTGTATCCTGCTTGAGATGGAGCGAATGGAATTACCACCGAGTTCAGGCCTACACTCAGGGCTTGATTCAAAGCAGCTAAACCCAAATTTGATCGAATATCTCGCCACGATTTGGGTAGATATACACAATAGATACCAATGGAAGATTAGGGTCAAGGACGATCAATTAGGAGCCCCCTCTGGCTGAGTATATACAAGTAGGCTCCTAGCAAAGGAATCAATGTCTACAGTAAGGGAGTTGAAAAAAGACAAAGAGAGGTATCAACCATACTTTAAAGATCGAAGAGATACTTTGAGATGGAACATATCTCGAAATGATCGGAGAGTGGATAAGGGCCAAAACTCCTAGGGACTTATGGGCAACACCGGGTTTGACAGGCATTCGAGACTAATGGAGGCACCCCGGTTATCGGAATACAACTTCAACATCGATATCTCGGACATCATATCGGCTATGGGTAGAATCAGAGATACCATATGGCGAAAGCCCGCACAGTTAGACCCTTCCTGAATGAACCCCAACTTGATATGTGAATTCCATTGCATCTACGGCCATAGGATCGATGATTGTAGAAAGCTCCTAGAAGAGATGGCCCGACTGATCGACGAGGAGCACTTCCGGGAATTCCTTAGCAATCGAGCCAAGAACCATTTTTGGGGAAAAAGGTGGATGGAAAACAAGGGCAAAAGAACCTTGGCAAATCATTCACATGATCGTTGTAGGAACCGAAGTTCCACAGGGACCCGAGTTTAGACGAGCCAAACTGTCTGCCATAACGGCAAGGCACTCAGAGCTATATACTTGAAGACACTCTTACATTTATAGAGGAAGACATCGAGGCTTTGTATCAAACACATAATGACTCACTTGTAATTTCTTTTCTGTCGGAGGTAGTGGAACATCTCGGACTGTCCGAACTGATCATACATACCTCTCGAATCCTCAATGGATTCAACATGGAAAGCAAGACAACGAAGGGAGAAATTATCTTCCCAGTCAACGTGTCCGGTACGGTTCGAGACAACAAGTTTGAGGACATCGAACGTGACATAAGGTACAATGCCATACTTGGAAGACCGTGGATACACAACATGAGGGCGGCACCATCGACTCTTCATCAGATTATGAAGTTCCCAACAAAGATGGTATAAATACAGTGTACGGAGTACAATGTACAACTAAGGAGATGTTCGCAATAAGCGATGTAGCACCATCAACAACCCTTCCAGTCCAGGATAAATCAGGGAATAGGCTAACTTCTGAGGGCCAGGTGGTCTATGAGAATTCACACGAAGATAACAAAGAAGAATTCCTCACTCCTCGGACCTTCGTTGCTCCCGAAGAGTTGGATGCAACAAAATCAACGGTCAAAGAACTCGAACAGGCCATCTTGATTGAACATTTTCCAGATGGAAAGGTATACCTACGAATGGGATTAACCCCGAACTCAGGAAAAAAACTCATCCAATTTTTGATTAACAACATTGATTGTTTTGCCTAGTCCTATTTAGACATGACAGCGATCCTGCCGAGGATAACCACCCATCAACTAAGTGTCGATCCAAGGTTCCAACAAGTGAAGCAAAAAAGGAAGCCTCAATTCGAGGTAAAACATGCGCTCATCAAAGACGAGGTGACAAAACTCCTCAAAATAGGATCAATTAGGGAGGTAAAATACTCCGAATGGTTGGATAATTTCGTAATGGTCCCCAAAAAGGGAATAAATTAAGAATGTACGTAGATTATAAAGACTTAATAAATCATGCCCCAAAGACTCATTCCCATTTCCCAACACCGATCGCTTGATCGATGCCACAACCGGCAATGAGACCTTTACTTTTCTCGATGCCTACTCCGGGTATAATCAAAGTCAAATGAACCTAGAAGATAGGGAAAATATTCATTCATCACAAAGTACGGTACATATTGCTACAACATAATTCTATTCGGGTAAAAAAAATAGGAGCTACGTACCAACGCCTAGTTAATAAGATGTTCGAACATCCAATAGGCCAATCTATTGAAGTTTATATTGATGACATGCTAGTTAAATCCCTGCATGCAGAGGACCATTAGATTCATATGTGGGAAACATTCGATATCCTTAGAAGTTACAACATGAAGCTAAACCATGAGAAATGTGGTTTCGGAGTTGGATCGGGCAAATTTTTAGGCTTTATGGTATCGAATAGGGGATTGAGATCAACCTTGACAAAATCAATGCCATTGAAGAAATCACAGTGGTAAATAATATGAAAGTGGTACAACGGCTGACTGAGCGGATAGCGGCCTTGGGCCGATTCATCTCAAGATTATCAAATCGAAGTCATCATTTCTTTTCGATATGCAACCGAGGATTCGAATGATGAGGCCATTACTACAGCCCTCGAGCTACTAGATGAAAAAAGAGAAGTTGCACAAGTTTGAATGGCCGCCCAACAAAAGAGGATCGAAAAATATTACAACAAGAGAAAAAACCTCAGATACTTCAGAGTCGGGGACTTAGTCCTACGGAAAGTCACCCTCAGTACCCAAAATCCAAATGAGGGGAAGCTAGGCCCGGGATGGGAAGAACCATACCGTATCCTCAGAATCGAAGGCAAAGGGTCCTATAAACTCGGCACCATGGAAGGCGAGCAACTTCCAAGCAATTAGAACATATCAATGCTCAAATGCTATTATTGCTAAGGTATAACCTTCTCCCTTTTCGCTCTATGTTTCATACTAATTTCTTATAGGTGTTCGACGAGAAACGCCAAAGCACCTTTAGACTCGAAGACCTTGGATTTTTTAAAGCATGCGTTGCACTCTTTTTTCCTTAGACCAAATTTTATCGCGAATTGGTTTTACCAGCAAGGTTTTAAATGAGGCAACATCCATATGCTACTTAAGGAGAACTTATCAAGTATTCAAGGCTTCTCTTCAATAAACCTCAAATAGTGGGGGCATCACCCCAGGAGGTCACCTCTCTAAAGAAATCAAACTATGCCTCGGAGGACCTCAACAGGAGAATGTTGTATTAGGCCAAACGGTAAAATAAACCGTGTCCATAAAGAATAACCGAGCCTCCAGAAGCAAAAAAAAATGTATGCATACATCAAGTAATCAAGGAAGCCTCTTTGCTTATAAAAACTCTTTTCGCTTCGAAGAAGTTCACCACTGTCATGCAAAACGGTCGAAGAGCCAAAAAATTCTCGGACACTTGGGGACTGTCTTTGACAGTCAGCTCATCGAGTCATCAAAAACACAAAATTGTAAGACCTTGATCAGGCAACCTCAAGCTCATAAGCCCTCAATAAGGTGACATTAAATCTTTAAGTCCTCAACAAGGCATTCTTAAATCTATAAGACCTTAAAAAAGGCATAACCTCCGGCATTAAGGCCAAGGTTATATATTCGGACCTCTAAGACCCTTAAAAGGCATACCCTTGGTGACGCTAAGGACACTGCATACCGGGACTAAAAGCTATGGTAAAATGTAAAGACTACGATCCAATTAACGTGGCTCGGAGACGTTCAACTGCCGCCATAAAACTAATAGCCTCCAAATACTTCAAAAAATACTACAAAAAGAATTGGTTAATCAGGCTACCCTTGGTAAAAGCAAAGGAGCTTCGATAATATCAGCCCTTGAACAATAAAAAGGCTTTGAAAGCAACCTGCCTTCGATGGCAAGGTTTGAAATCTCAACCTTGGAGCAGACCTCCCGTGGTGCTCAGCTATAGTCACATATCGACTCATAATCGAGGTTCTTGTTTGAGGCGCCGAAGAGTTAGACGAACATAAAACATGACAAGGCATAATCAGAAATTCAAAATTCTTTAGCCAAAATGATGGAAAACTATAGCTATATTAGAGGTTGCATCGACCCAAATGAAAAAGAGCCTAAGGGCCAATGCGTAAGAGCCCAAGGGCCAGCCTAAAGAGCCTAAGGGCTAATGCGTAAGAGCCCAAGGGCCAGTCTAAAGAGCATAAGGGCCAATACGTAAGAGCCCAAGGGCCAGCTCAAAGAGCCTAAAGGACGATCTAAAAGTGGGTAGTATATTACAAACCCAAGGGGTTTATATTATAAGTCGAATTGACACCGACCCAGGCGACTTCGCCCCCAGAACATCAATGGCCTCTTCGCCCTCGGGGACTTCGCCTTCATCTTCATCATCCATCGAGCCACTAGACGAGGCACTGGCTGAACCGTCATAGAAAGAATACAGGGCTGCCAATTCCTCCTCGAAGGACTTGACGCTCTCTATTTCAGCTAACAAATCGATGCCCCTGCATTCACATTCTCGAGAGCCTTTCTTTGAGATTTTAATTTGGGCATGCCCCAAGGCTCGGGTCCGTTCGAGCTCGGCCTCTTCAGATACCTTTCTGGCCCAAGCATTTGCAGCAGCAATATCTTTTCGGTACAAGGACATGAGCTAATCAGCTTCAGACTTGAATACAGATAGTGCGACAACCTATTCAACATAAATATCCTTATACTTTCTACTATCCACCCTCACATCTTGAAGATCACGCTCAACAGAGGTCAACTTCCCCAGAAAGGTGTCTCTCTCGGAGGCTATCTCGTCCACACGCTGCTTAATTCCAAGAATCTCAATATCCTTGGATCCAAGTCCCTCCCTAATCCGAACATCTTTCTTCTCAAGCTGCAAAGATCAACCCAAAGGCATTAAGTGCCAAAGTTGGAAAAACACAAAAATAAAAACATATGAAAACTATATTACCTGCTCAGCATGGTCAGTCCGCTCTCGATACATTACCTCTAAACGAGTCCAAAGGTCACGAAGATCTTCCTCCCTTTTAGTTAAAAAGGTTTTAAGCTCGTCAGCCTCAGACGAGAGCCTTCTACACTCTTCCTCATAGCGGGTTGACTCAGCTTGGGACTTTAGCAATGGCTTGATTGTAAAGCGCTACATCCTAAAAGCATAAAAGAACAAAATTAGTAAAGACGATGAGTGAAGCTCAAAGCACAGTAGATGACGGATCACCTGTTTACATAGCCTCTGGACTTCCTTGAGGATGAGTGACACGTTAAGTTTGGGATTTTCTTCGACCCCGGTAAAGAATCCTTCAAACAAGTCATTATGCCCAAGGCTGCCCCCACATCATAAGTCTTTATATTTTGGACATCACATATCTCCCTCAGAGATAATGCCAGACCCAACGAAGAACCACCCACGTAAATAACTCTGGTTGGATCGATCAGGGCCTTCTCTTGCCTTCAGGTAACCTAAGTGTTGTGATACCTTAACTCATTTAACTAAAGCACCTCGGCTCAGGGAATGTCTCGGTCACCGACAGGCTTAGGGGCTTTATCTGATCTATCCTCGAGAGCCTCTTCAGCCTGAGGTAGGCCAACATCAGCAAGTTCTGGTTTAGAAATCTTTAGTTCAACAGCCATCGGCCCAGCAAGACATAAGGAAGGCACACTCCCTCTTCCCCTGGCGCATGTAGGGAGTCATCCTCCTCTTCCCCCCAGCTCAGGGGCTCTCCGTTGCTTCCAAAGTTAAGGTTGCTGAATCAACCTTAGACTTTTGAGTTTTTGCCTTCTTCAGTTTCGAGGATTCAGTCGATGATTTTCTTTATCTCTTCTTCTCCTTGGCAAGATTTGAGGTACTTGCCTCCACGGAGGAGTTTTCCCTCATCAAAGAGGCATCTTCCAGGACTGCAGAAACACAAAGTGTAGGTACAAAAATTGAGAATAAGGGTAAAAGATACCACATATAATGAGCTCAAGAACGGCGGAACTAAAACCTTACCATGTTTTTTATCTTCCTATAGGGCCTTGGCTAGATCGCGCCACACGCGCTTAGCATACGAGAAAGTAAAATCAAGCTGGCGAACCCAGCTTGAACGATACTTTACTGCACCAGGGTACAACTCAGCAGCTGCACTATCGAGGGAAGTTTCAAAAGGGAGAATGGTCAGAAGGAAAGAGAAAATATTTAGTCGATATATTCACTTACGGTTCATATTCCATTCCTCGAGACATGGTATCCTTTCAGTACGGATTAGAACCGAGGTCCTAACTATGACAAAGCAACTCATCCACCCCTTGTCCTTGTCTTCGTCTGTACAGGCAAAGAAAGCCTTCAGGGCCCAACGTTAAAGATTATTTAGACCACCTCGGTAAAGTCAGGGGCTGTACATCCTAATCAAATGGTCGAGGGAAGAAAGTAACCCCTCCACCATGTTTGCAAAATGCCTAATCATGCAAACAACGTGCCATAACGATGGATGAATTTGGCCAAGAATCACTCGGTACTATCCGTAGAAGTCAAGGATTCGGGGTCTATCGATGGCGAGGATGGTCCCACCGGACCCAGGGTAAAGGGATATGTGTATACGGTAAGAAAAACAGGCTGACTACTATTATATCTTCCTCCCAGGAAGGTACCTACACTTGCACCGCCTTTCACTAGCGGCAGTCGGTTTTCACCATCCTAGTGTTGGTTATCAGGTTGACATATCGGGACATTAGTTCACATCGCCTCGGTTTCAAAGAAGGCTTTTCAACCGTAAAATTGAAGGATGTCCCATAGGGTCCGGGGATGAATTCCTCAAGACTAGGAGGCGTTGTTGCCTTGCCCTTAGATGAGCGTGAAGACGGAGAAGCTTTATCACCTTGGGGACAGTTCTAGTGGTCTTCGTCATTCCTATTAAACGATTTCAGAGGAAAAGAGATAAACTGGGTAAGAACCAAGCGCATGAAAGAAGTAAGAAGAGTTTTTTTAATGTTCGAAGATGTTATGCAGGGAAAGGAATGAAGGATTGGGGTATTTATAGGGGCCAGTAGTGCATATTGGGGAAATCCCAGGGACAACCAACCGTTGTAATCAATCCGAGGCTTTTTTGAAAGCCGTGCAAACGTGACTTTTAAACATCCATTTTTTGTCACATAAGCTGCTCGTGTGAAAAACTTACATAATGATGGATGCATTGAAGAGTTGAAGAATTCAAATCATTCCTTGATATTTTATTCCAAGGAACGTGGGGACAAACTATATGCTTTAATGGCATTTTCGAGCCAGGCTTGGGTAGGATCGAAACACAGTTCAAGGCTCATCCTCGAAGCACTCGCCTCGGCAGGACATATTGAAGACTTATCATGACGTACCTCGAGGCAGCATGAAAATCAATGGTCATCGTAAAGAGGCGGGAGGCTACCGAGAGCATATGATGAGGACTGACAGAGTTTGCAAAAATAGTACAAATCCACACTGAGCCATTACACAGCTATACTAGTAGAGTTTATTCATTATTTATTAGACATCTATTGTTTTGGGATTCACCCCTCCTATCGAATAAGATACATATTCCATGCTCTCTTTGCAAAAATAACTATTCTTCACATTTATTGCTTATTCTTACATTGTTCATTCATTATTCACTTATTGGACTTCATTTATTGCTCATTATTAATCGTAAAGGGCCATATTTAAGTCCCTGATTACCATTGATTCTTTATCAATAGTTCATTATTATTAGCCCCATCTAGAACTCGAGGTACTGCTTCAGCCAGCTCGAGGCCCAGCTTTGTGACCCCATTGGTTTGCATATCTTATTCTCTTTACTTATACCTAGCATCTATTGATTAACAACTAGTATTAAAATAAATCACATGTTTTTAGAACCACAAAATCAAATATAATTGTAGTTACCATTTTCAAAGTAAACACTATATTATCTATTTTTTCGAACATGCCAATCTAAAATGGCCACAGTATCCACATCATAAGTCAAATTCCGATCTAACTAAACCTTGCTAAAATCCAAAACATAAGATGGATCACTATAATACTTTCGAAGCATGGAAACATGAAACATTGGGTGAACACCAAATATACTAGGTGGCAATGCAAGCTTGTGGGCCACCTCTCCAATCCTTATAAGCACCAGCAAAGGGCCAATATACTGAGGGTTAAACTTCCCCTTCTTCCCAAACCTCATAACACCCATAGTTGGTGAAACTTTAAGCAATCTTCTCTCTGACCTTACATGCAACATCACGAACATTCAGATCAACATAACTCTTATGTCTAGACTTTGTTGTGTGAAGCCGATCCCAAATAACATTGATTTCTCTAAGGCATCCTGAACAAAACCAATACCCAAGAGCCTACCCTCTTCCGGCTCAAACAACCGAACTAGAGAACCATATTGCCTTCAATATAAGGCCTTATAAAGGACCATCGGAATATTCATTTGGTAGTTGTTGTTGAAGGCATATGCTGTGAGTGGTAGAAAGTGATCCCAACAAACACACCCCCCGCCCAAATCCATAACACAAGCGCGTAGCATATCCTAAAAAATCTCAATGGTGCACTCGGACTGTCCGTCAATCTGGGGGTGAAATGTTGTACTCAACTTAAATCGATGTTCCCAACTCCCGCTGCATTGCTCTTCAAAATTGTGATGTGAACTCCAAGCCCCAATCTGAATAACAGAAACTGACACAACGTGAAGATGAATAATCTCGTGGAAAATATATCTCATCCAACCTCTCCGAACAATAGGTAGTCAAAATTGGTATGAAATGTGCGAACTTAGTGAACCGGTCCATAATCACTCAAATAGCTTAAAATTTCATCAAAGCCTGTGGGAGCTAGATGACAAAAGTCCATGGTAACACACTCCAATTTCCACTTAGGAATATCAAGTCTTTGAAGCAAACCACTGGTCTATGCTCGTATTTCACCTGTTGACAGTTCAACCACTGGGCAACATACTCAACTATATCTTTCACCATTCTTCTCCCTCAATAGTGTTGCCTTATGTCCTGATACATCTTCGCGACAACTTAATGAACGGGATACCGTGTACTGTTGGCCTCCTCAAGAATCAACTCACGTAACCCTTCCATATTGGGTACACAAATCTGACCCTGCATCCGCAACACCCCATAATCTCCAATAGAAACCCCCACAGAATTACCGTGATGTATCGTGTCCTTAAGGACACAAAAATGAGGATCATCATACTGACGCTCTCTCATGCACTCATGTAAGGAAGACCGAGAAACCACGTAAGCTAGAACCTGACTAGGATCCAAAATATCTAAACTCTCAAATTTATTAGCCAAGGCCTGAACAAATTATGATAACGGTCTCTCACCAATCGAAATGTATGATAGGCTACCCATAGTCACCGCCTTTCTACTCAAAGCATCAGCTACCATATTGGCCTTCTAGGGATGATACAAAATAGTGATATCAAACTCTTTTAATAGCTCTAATCATCTACGTTGTCTCAAATTTAAATATTTCTACTTAGGCAAGTGCTTTAGACTTCGATGATCTGTAAATACCTCACATGATACTCTATAGAGGTAATGCCTCTAAATCTTCAGTGCATGAACAATGGTTGTAAACTCTAAATAATGAACGGGGCAGTTTTTCTCACGGGGCTTCAAATGGAGTTAAATATATGAAATAATCCTATCCTTCTACAGCAAGACACACCCGATACCAATCCAATAAGCATCACAATACACTGTATATAATCTTGATGCTTAAGGCAAAACTAGAACTGGAACTATGGTCAATATAGTCTTGAGATTTTGGACGATCTTATAACACTCATTAGACCACCTCAATGGGGCACTCTTTTGGGCCAATCTAGTCAACGATGCAACAATGGATGAGAATCCCTCCACAAAACAGCGATAATATCCGGCTAAGCCAAGAAGACTCTGAATCTCAGTAGCAGAAAACAGTATGGCCCAACTCAGAACTGCCTTAATCTTGTTCTAATCTACCTTGATACCCTTATTGGAAACATATGCCACAAGAATTCCACGTAATCTAGCCAAAACTCACTTGGGAAATTTAGCATAAAGCTTTTTCTCCCTTAATGTCTGTAGTACAATGCTTAGATATTGCGCATGCTCCTCCTAGTTGTGTGAGTACACTAGTAAATCATCAATGAATACTATGACATAAGAATCAAGATATAGCTGGAATAAAATGTTCATCAGATGCATAAATGTTACCAGGGCATTGGTTAGCCCAAAAGATATCTCAAGGAACTCATAGTGGCCATAGCGGGTCCTGAATGTCGTCCTCAAATATCAGAATCCCGAATCTTCAACCAGTAATACCTAGACCTCAAATCAGTCTTAGATAACATTCTAGCACCCTGAAGCTGATCATAAGTCATCAGTGTGCAGTAATTTGTACTTTTTCTTAATTACAACTTTGTTCAACTACTTGTAGTGAATGCACATTCTAATAGTACCATAGCACCCTAAATCTTATCATAAGTCATCAATGTGAACCAATGGGTACTTGTTCTTAATTATAACTTTGTTCAACTGCTTGTTGTCAATGCACATCCCAATAGTACCATCCTTCGTCTTCACAAAAAAAAAGAACTTATGCCCTCCAAGGCGATACACTAGGCCTATTGAATTCCTTATCAAGTACTTCTTAAAGTTGTTCTTTCAATTCCTTCAACCTTGCTGGTGCCATATGATACGAAGGAATGGAGATGGACTGATTGCCCGTCACCAAATCAATGTCCCTATCAGGCGGCTTGCCCGAACACGAAACACATCCAGATACTATAACACTATTGGAAAAAACTCAATGATAGGAGTATTAACACCAACATCCCTCAAAAAGGGAAATTATGCCATACATCCCTTCCTAACCATCCGTTGGTCCTTTAAGTATGAGATCACATTACTAGGAACATAGTCCAAGGAATCTCTCCACTCAATCCTAGAAAATGTTGGTATCGCCAATATCACGGCCTTAGCGTGACAATACATAATAGCATGACATGGTGACAACCAATCCACGCCTAGAATTAGTTCAAAATCAACCATACACCATAGTAAAAGAACAGGTCTCGAATCCAATCCCCCAATAGTTACCACAAATGACCGATAAACACGGTCCACAATAATAGATTCGCCCATTGGTAGATACATGAACATGTCTAACTAAGGATTCATGGGGCATGTAAAAAATAATGAGAAAAGTATGATGATACATATGAATAAATGGAATCAGGATCAAACAATATGGAAGGATCCATGTGGCACACTAAAACAATACATGTGATTGCTGCATCTAAAGTAACTACCTCTGGACTAGTAGGAAAATCATGCCATAGATCCTGACTACCACCTATCTAAACTCCCCATTTGGGGGGACCTCAACTCATACGACCTCCGCACCGAGCTGGCTAAGAAGGTGGTGCAACAACTGGTGCAGGGGCCATAGACGGGCCTCCCCGTTGCACTATATCTCTATAGTGATGTGGACAATACTTACTCATATGGCCAACTCTCCACAAACCTTGAATTGATG